>KE505102.1:101449-115637 GCA_000441515.1 Elaeis oleifera
TTTTCTATCTTTTCTTTTCTTTTTTTTTTTTTTTGCTTTTGCTTCTGTCAAGCATAAATTTATACTAGATGAGCTGGCCTTAGAGGACTAAGGGAAGTTATTTTAACAGTGAAGTCATAGAACTTAACATAGGTTTAGCAACTATGCAGAGGCTGCTTTCTTCTTGTCATATGGCTGTCTTCTTGAGTCATTCACATGCCTTGGTACAACTTGAAGATGACACATCCATCCCTTCCTCCCACCTCTGAAAACCCCCAAAGCAGGGGAAAGAAAAGAATCTTAGAAGTGCCTCCATGCAAGAATCTTAAAAATCACTCTGAGAGAGAAGCTAGAGGTTCTCTGGAGCATGCCAGCCTTTCTTATGAGTCAAGGTATGCCACAGTGCCGTTGAGGGTACAAAGAAGTGATTTTTATCTGTGGCAACCCTTGCAATTGAGGAAGCTCTTGATTATTATTGCTTACACTGAAAGGATCACTAGGTGCCGTACTGGCTCAAACCAATGAAGAACAATGCTTTTTACCATGTCTGCTTGATTCTTGTAGGAGCAGAAAGTGGCTGTTTGCCTATTGTTAAACTTAAGTAGCCATAATCTTTATGGCTACAAGACAAAGGCTGTGACTGCCAGTGTGCTCAATTCTTTTGGGACAACGGTTGTTGTAAGTGAGAGATTAGCCAGGTTATTCATTATTTTATGGTGTTTGATGTATCTCTTGGTTATCAATGAGTTTGCTCACCCTGAAACTCCTTTTTTTATTCTTGTAAAAGTTCAGAAGTTGAAGCAGATAGGCTTGCTTATTGGGTCATGTATCCTAGTTGAAGTATTAGTATGCTTTTGTCTGTAATCATAAGTTCGTCCCTGACCAGACTAGGGTGTTTGGTAGATATTTCCTACATGAGCTTAAGTAATAAGATTGATTTTTAATGGAACTAGAAAAGGAGAATACACTTTCCTATCCCTACTAGCCAAAATTGTGCAGCTTGGATGGTAATGCTGCCATATTTTCTGTAATGACCATATTTAAGTGATTACATGCGACCAAGTGCTCAATTCTCAACTAACAATCTTGCTAAAAGGATAATCTTAATACATCATCATCAGCAAAGAGAGAGAACATCATTATTGAAGAATTTCCATTATTATAAGGTCAAAATTTCTGGTGTGTATCATATTGTATCTCAAAATGCTTATCATATTTTAGAGGTTTCTGGACATTGCATGTTAGTTACCTTGAGCTATTATGAACTTTATTTGGCCCATGATAGTTTATCAGACCTATTCACTACAAATACAGTCACTAGCCAATATGATTTTGGAATTCTACTTGTTTAACAACCCGATCCTTTTTTTCTTTTTGTTTTTGTTTCCACAGTTTATTGGGTTCAATCAAAAAGGTGGAATGATCACTAAATCATGGATTATTGGATGGTCACTGCAGGAGCCACTTTGTTAAGGTATTATATTCTAGATAGAACTTGTAAATTGTTGATGATCTTCTGTATCAAGTCAGTCAAGTTTGTTTGAAAATCCTATCTACAAATTCATCAACAGTATCTAGATTAAGGTTGAATCATGTCTGCACTTAATGCATTTAGGATAGAGAAATGGACTCCCAAATTTTCTCCTTTGAAACTCAACCAATTATTGTACAACTCTAACCCGTCCGAATGGTATCATACTCTTAACGCTGTAAAGTTACTTTTCCTTTTCACTGTAGATGTGTTAGTTACGAGTAGAAATTAGAAGCCTGAATATTTCATGTGTAGATTGAAGTTATGATTGCCAAGGAATGAATAATATTACTGATAATGATACTGGTAAAATATTGCTGCTGCTGCTGCTGCACTGTGTTTTCTTTCTTTACCCATCAAACAATGAGATGAGGCAGATAACCAATCCAATCATGTTCCTTCTCACTCAAATTAGTGATTCCCTGCACTTGATGATTAAGTCAGGGACTTAAGATCTATCCCTTAGTCACTTTTGACACTTCACAGTTGCAAATGGTGTTGAATTTTTTTAAAGCTGCATATTGGCATTATGTCATTTTTTGTTGTTGTTAACACACAGCTTTGTTATTAAGTAATCCTGGGAGGACACTGCACCATTTGCCATAAATCCATGTAAGTCTTTGAGGATGAATGTCTCTCAAACAATCAAAACCTTCTATAATATGCTTATTTTACAATACTTCCAGCGCAATGGTGGTAACATCTTATATTTCTCCATTAGTGGATGGTCACAAGAAATAGGACTACAAGGAAGTTGTGAACTATTCCACTGTTCTTCTATCGTTAATTTGATTACTAAGGCTTGAAGAAACGTAATTTAAGACCTGTCTTCACTATCTGCCATACTCCTGCAATTACCAATGCTACACTCAGACCCATGCCTAGGCTTCCCAACCACCAATTTATGTACCACATGGCACTATATCTCTGTGGTTTTTTCAACACAATCCACATGAAGCAAGGATAAGCTAAGGTTACAGGCAATGCAATCCCTCCCATCAGGGCAGCCAAATCTGATAAGAATGGGAATGCCACTGCTATAAGAAAGGCAATTGCTCCAAAGAAGGCTCGAAACCCTGACCGAAGCCAGCGAGGGCAGGGCCTGTTCTTCTTTCTGGTATATCCTGCCTCCATGTTGTCAAAGACTGGCATAGCGTAGATTTGGAAGGAGCTCAGGCAATTGATGACCACAAGCAAACTTGTCAATCCCAGCAACACCCTGGAAGTGTCCTTGCTGTGGAATTCATACAGAGCATTCAAGATGCCACTTGAAGGTATCTGTCATTTTAAAGTTAACAGCATGAGTTTATGAATTGCTCGAAGTTATAATTAGTGAGATGGCTTTGGCTATAAACTTATGTTATTTTACACTTATGAATTACTTTTTGCTTAGAAGATTACTGTGGCCAACTATTGGTGATTTTTCTTACCAGGTTCCCATAAGCCCAGAAACCACCAATTGCAATGGGGTATAAGCACAATGCTACGATCAAGTATGCTGCTTTCACGCCTCTCCACATGGGTACATGGGAAGGATGCTTCAGAGTTGATGGCATGGTGGCCTGAATGCATAAACAAGCTTATCTATATGAACCACAGAGAGCATGAACAGTGGTGAACAGGAGTTGAGCAATTATAGGATTTAGTCACCTGAATCTCCAAGACAACATTGTGTCCTCTGAAGGCAAAAGCTATGATTCCAAGAGCATTGAGGATGCGAAGCAATTTATCCATATCTGAGTTGGTCTTTACAGGATCATAAGAGACTCCTGGTTGTCGGCCCTTGCTTACGGACACGACCCATATCAGTGTGCAATAGGTGATGGCTGTGGCTGCACCAATGAGAGAGACCCCAGCAATGGAGTTGAGATTGGGGAGTTGTGAAACGATCACTGCAAGGCATATGAAAACCAGGTACCACTCAATGGTTGTCAGTGGCTTGGAGTTGCATGTTGACCCGCAAACATCGTCAAAGAAGAGCTTCATGCTCCCTCCGCCTACGATAATGATGGCAGAGCAAATGCCAGCTGAGAGGTACATGGTGGGGAACAAGGCTAGGATTTTGCCCACTTTGAACCTGAGAGATATGAGCTGTTGAGATCGATAAATTTAGCCTATGTTGGATTCTGTAAATTATGAGTTGAAACTCAAGGCTTACCAAAGGCAGCTTTAGCAAGCTGCAGATATCGGCAATAACGGGTTCCAGGGACTGATTCATGCAGTCGAATGAGTAACCAAAGAGTGTATAGCTGCCAGATGAATGCTCCGGACAAGGAAAGAATCCCCCATGTCCTGCGAAATAGGATAGGAATGATGATATAATTAAGCTCACCAACTGTTTAAACTGGGATGCACAGCCTTAGTCTGGCCTCGTTGAGAACTTCAAAGATTGAAAGTTGGTGAAGTTTTTGATCAATTAGCATCAAGTTAGTTGTCATATTTTGCTACCCAGATAATCTACTGGACTTTCTTTCAATTCTGTTGGTCTGGTCTTTCTTGTGTCAGAGCCAAGACCAAATCTAATAATGCACATCTGTCAAATGTTTGATCTGAACTTCATTTACTGCTGCTTAATTCTTGGTAAGAGCACAAATAGGGCCAGATCAAATGCTTGTGTGGCATGAGCAGCTCATTACTTGAGTTAGTTTATATCAGGTGTTGGGGCTGGTGTCAATACATTTATTTGATCAAATGGCATCAACTTGCTTGAAGTGTTATTCTGAGCTCTCAGCAGTTCTTAATTTTATCTGCCAGGTGCAACATGTTGAACTAGTTTTAGCTGGGTTTTGGTAACTCAAACCTAATCTATGGGTCAAGAAATTTTCATGGATTGACCCATTAAGGTGCATTTAGTTCATAATCTGAAGGTCCATTTACATGGTAAATTTGGACAAGCTCATGTTAACCGGCTGAGTGGATTTTGCCTTTTGTTCAAAGTTCATTGGATTAACTTCTTACGAAAAGAGTAAATGGACTATGGAGTGCTACTTTTTAATTCAGCATCTGATGATGGAATATACTTTCATAGATTTGGTGGGATACCCATAAAGCCAGCAACTTCTTGCACATTGAAAGGAATCAGGAATGCCCAAAAGCTTGTAGTTGGTCAACATGATTCCCCTTCTTTAATGGAAGCATTTCGTAAGACATAATCTAGGTTTTAAGACCACTAATCCTTTTGGATTTGTAAGTAATCTATCAGATGTCGACTTCTTGTAATCGTTGTTAGGCTTTCATGAAAAGTATAAATCTCAGGCGTATAATCAAGTATTTGGCATATGTTCTTATCGAGCTTATGTGTAGATTGTGACATGAGGGTCATGATCATAATGGTTTCTGCTCCACCCAAGGATATTAATTGACATAATCTAGGTTCTCTGTCTACTGATCCTTTGGGTTTATAAGTGATCTATTCGATGTCAACTTCTTGTAATTGTAGATAGGCTTTCATGAGAAGTCTAAATCTCATTTCCCATGATCAACGATTTGGCATATGTTCTCATCAAGCTTATGTGTAGATTATGACATGAAGGTCGTGATCATACTGGTTTTCTACTCCACCCAAGGATATTAATTGACCATTGGCGACGTGCTAGCCACTATGTATGTTTCATCACCGTTATATAGGATTGGCACATGAACATTATTTGATTCTTATGTCTTGCAAAGCTATGAACACCTTATCACCATTTGAAAGGACTTGGACTCTTGGATGCATGTTTATTGATTCATAGGACCTTGCAAATAAATTGGATGGTTCACAATTTAGCATTTGGTTTCTCCCTCCTCCTGAGCCCATGCCAGATTTTGTAACATCACTTGGATCCATGCTGTCTTCTATGTGGGAAGTAAGGCTACAAGCAGGTTAGCTCAAATCAGGGATCGGGACAACCCAAAACCAAGCCAAGTTCATCTCCATTTAGGTCAGACTGGATCAGGTTCAAGATTTATTTTAGTGCTGTATGAGGTTTTGCAGGTCAATTCAGGTCGAGAACAATTTGCACACGAACTATAAGCAGCATATATTAAATGATCACTTAATTATGTTACAACAATGCTAGAAAATAGCAATTAAACAAGATGTAGATACTATTGATGATCTATAGACTTGGTTGACAATCAAATACGAAGTATAATCTATGAAATATTGATGATAAGTTATTAGTAGGAGTGAATATTTTTAAAAAATCAAGGGTGATTGTGAAGGACAGTATATTAGCTATGTTTGTGGAATAATTTCCCATTCCAAGCATAATCCAAATAACTTGGATTTGGATTGAATTATTTTCAGGTAGGTTCCCTATTGGAAGTGGATCAGTGATCCAATCCATTTGCAACTCTATTTGCAAGGAGTCAGCTGTTTGAAGTCTTTGTTTATTGAAAATGTACAGATTCAAAGATGGGCTGAAGGGAATTAATCAAGGTAATGATGGTCCCATGTTGCGTTTCCTCCAGCCAACAGTGACCAAAGCTTTAAAGCTAGTTAAAGCAGCTCAAGAATCTCATGAAAGCTTTCCCTCAAAGGTATGGAATCTCATGAAAGCTAAATGGTAGAACAACTTACCCACTTCATAAACAAACACATAACTTCAAAGTAAAACACTATGGATCAAACAAGGAGAGTTGTAGGAGGGAGTAATGAGCTATACCATCCAAGGACAGTGAAGGACACCGGCAACACCAATGCTTGGAAGCCAATCCCTGAGCTAAGGGTGTGGAACGCCGAGTAGTAGGCGTTCCCGTTCCTCGACTCGGTGATCGGCAGCCATGCATCCTGTGGATCCAGCTTCGTAAGGTGGCCAACATCCTCCAAGTAGCCTCGCATGCTCACAATCGCCTTCCTCATCGGACTGGCGAGCGGCGTCCGCATGAACCTCGGCGTTCGTGTGATGGCGGGAGACTGGATCTGGGATGGCGGCGTCGTGACCGGCGGCGTGTGAGCATCGGCCCTCGACGGCGTCGGAGGAATGGAGTGCAGTTCCCTTACCTCGTCAGCCATGGCCTCCCTCTCTCTCCCTTCCTCACAATTCTATTCTACAAAGCGGGGGTAGTTGGCTGGAAGGCCTTCCCGGGCTTCCAATTTGTAGTTGGTCTGAAGAGGCTCATGCATGGGAACGCTTTTGGAATTCGGGGAGAGTTTGGTGGGCCATGCTGTTGTGGTGCACCATGGAATAGTTAAAAATATTCCACCACCATGATGCCCATGGTTCGTGGGAATTGACTAGGATCATCCAACAGACGCTCTAATTGGAAACATGTCTTTATGATGGTACGCCACTCTAATCTGGGGATTTATTTTACTTTTTGGGTCATACCCGAAGACTTGCAGGACGCCCAACATGTGAAGTCTTCTTCGGATGGTCTACGTAGTAATTAGTAGGGTGACATCAGCATGCCAAGAGGCACTTCCTCAATCACTCAAATATGGTCCTAGGAGCAGCAATATAAGACTCTGAAAAGGATAGATGTGCCTATTATCGGATGTGTCTCAGCTGGAGCCGTTATTGAGCTAAACCGGATCCATCGTAAGTGATTTGAGTCTTGACCAGCAAAAATTACTGTCTACATTGCATGCATCAGCATGGCTATACACGCAGCCAATCACAACAGGATAGATGATAATTTTTTCTGAATAAAGTAGTTTCGAGCAGAAGCAATGGTATCAAACTTGCTCTTCAAAACTATGAACGATGTCGGGGCCTCATTCTAATTTGGTCAAGTTTTTGCTATATCGATGCCCACCTTAGTTAGAAAATTAAGTTTAGATTTCAAATGCAGATGCCCACATGGGTGTGTATAGCGTGGGTAGATGGTTGGCTAGTTTTCTGACCGGCTTATTTTTATTGTTTCAATCTATGTTCGAAACATAGACCAAGATTTTCCATATGGATTTCTGGAAGTTTAATTAAAATCGTTATGATAGCATCTATGTCGTTAATAATTTAATTATTCTTGTTTGATGTTAACTTATAACTGGTTGTCAATCAATCACCATGTAGAATGTGTTGTTTGGTAATATCAATTCGTTGTTTAATCGTAGTTTTCTTGAATTATTTGTGGGCATTATATCAACCAACCAAGTCGTACATATTTTTTAATCACTTCTATGTAGATTGTTTCTGACCAAATTCTGCCTTCAAAAGTTGCCGGACCAATAAAATATTTTCTACATTGAATTCAATTAAACTTGGACATAAATAAATTAATTGTTGATTCAAATATTTGAATTTTGATCTGAATTAATTCTGTATCTTATAAAATTCCAACCCAATCTTACCCACTTTGGAGCCCTATCTACACCCCCTCCTACATGTCCAAATGAGACAAGTAGAGGTTGGCCCCAGCGACAACACATGACCATAATGTATCAGAAGGAAGCTGAGAGGAAGTATACTCCTGAGCTGGGGTTGGTGGAGATGCTGACGCTAATGTCGGGAGGTTGCATGGTTTGACTGACCAGGCACAGTAGCCTTGCAATCCTTATCTCAAATGTGGGAGGGGATGGCATGGATTTTATTATTTGTAGCCGCCATTGGACCCAATTATTTATTTGTTAAGGTTAGTGTATGCATACCGTAGTCAGTCCAGGTACTATAAATTAGAAACATAATGATCTCTTTAAAATAAGTATCCTTCCTGCTTTTGATGGGCTATTGTATGCATGGCATGCATCACAGGGCCATGCACATCATCCATCACATCTGTTCGTTTTATAGGCTTCATTCATCAAATGTTCGTCTTGATGCACTATTACAAGTACGAGGGGTTGTGATTAGCTACACATGCATTTACATAGTATGAGATATAATTTTCCTATTCGTGAGCTTCATAAATATTTAGAAGACGATAATGATACACCAACGGTAGGACCTCTATCTTTGTTACTTTGGTCCAATTTGCTTTGGAAATATGGGTAGGAAAGCAAAAGTATATAAAGAGAAAGTAATGCCTTGGCCTTTAGGTTCCTTCTGCTTTGTTTCACTTGAAAGTTACGTTGTAGGAGGGCTATGGGAAAGAGTTGTGCTCTTTTGTTGACTTGACCAAAGGCCTCACGAGGCATCCACCTACCAGTCTTTGAATGATTGAGCAAACAGAAAACAAATAGGCAGTTCCAGCCATCCTTATTTATGGCACAAGTCATCCCCATGTCTCAAGTCTTGGTTTCACACCGTTGATGATACATGCATCAAAATAATTTAAAGACAACGTGACAGAATTTAAGTGCAGCATTAAACCAAATAAAATTATCCTTGCTATAAAATTCTAAGGGCATGTTTAGCTAGAAGAGTTAGGGTGTAAAATAGAAATGTGAATGAGTGACTTTCATTCCATTCATTTAATTGTGGTGAGCTCTATTTCTAATTTTGAAGAAAATTGAGAAAATTTCGATCTTCCGAAATTTAATCCTAACTCTCTCTAACGGTATTCAAATTCTATTCTGATTCCAGTTACGAACTAAACAACTAGGAGAATATGACATTTCAGTTCCTATTCCATTCTATTTCGATTCCGATTCTGGTTTCGATTTCGATTTCGATCGCAAACCAAATGTGCCTTAATATGCTTTGAGTTTTGAATATTTTTGCTAATTATCCACAATACCATAGAATTATATATGACATATTTAGGTGTTCTTACTTCTTATATATATTCTCAATTCTTATTACGATGTCTTCCAAGAATTTCATGCCAAGTGGGTCGAATGCACTCCTTCTTTTTTTGATATGGTTGAATGCACTCCTTTGACTGGGTTAAAAACTCCTCCTTGCATGAAAATGATTTCATTGAGCACAATGCACCAAGATCTCAGTAGAGCTATCTACATGCGCAGGTTTCAAACTTCCATGTGTCAAATATACAGCGTCTGATCCTACGTAATGGCTAGTCTTGGAGAGAACCAAGGAAGATTTTACTATGGGCTTTGCCTGCCTTTTGGTCTTCTAAGAACTTGAGATGGTTACCTTTGGGGCCAACTTAATTGAGGTCATAAATACAAGTTTGGGAACATTATTAAGATGTCTAGCTGTGGATTATCAAAGGAGATTGAATATTATTCCTGATTAAATTATATAGAATTTGCATATTGTAATTATCTTCTAGAGGTCACAATGTCCGCTAAATCTTCGAAATTGTCATTGAGTGAATATTGCAAACTTTATGTCCAAGGTTTGCAACATTTATTTTATAAATTGTTTTGAAGTGAGTGTATAAATAAGTAAATGAAAAGATAGATTGAGAGAGAAATATTGCTCATATGCGCTGAACTGTGTAAGACTACTTTCCTAATATTGTGTTCACCTTCTTATACATGGATAGCATGGCCATTCACAATCCAAAGAATACATAGGCCAAATTCATGAGAAATTATTGCCTGACCATGCCCAGGTGGACCAACGCAAATCTCGAAGCACGTGTATGGTGGATAATGTGTAATCGGTAATTCGTGAATTACAAGAGTTAATGTGGCGTGTTATACACCGTGGGATTTGGATGGTCTATCTGGTCATGGTCCAGACAATAATTTCTCCAAATTTATAGGGTGAAAGAAGGGAGGTGGCATGCCTCTTACCAATTGAAGGATGGGGGGAGATAATTAAAGAAGTGGAGGAAGTTGTCAAGGAGGTGAAGGAAGTTGACAGCCATTGATGGATTTGTGGCATGCCTGTGTTGCCTTTGCATCCCTGCTTTTGGCAATAATCTCTATGACCTTCCACTTCAAGTGATGGTGATTGGTTTATCTATCCACTTGTGTCTTTATGTACCAACAATTGTCTATATGCACTTCATATGGAATCAATATCCCTATATCAAAGGGATCAGTATGTGTGCATCAAAAGAATTAAGCAAGATTGGTCAAATGATATGATACATATAAAGAAACTCTCTACAAATATGTACGTAGTTGGCAAAATCAAGGAATGATTTCCATAACAAAGGATTGTATAGCAGGTCATATTTGTCAAATCCGATTGCATGGTTTGATGAGAAAATCAAGAAATAATTGTATAGCTGCCCATATTTACCTAATTTGGTCCCAAAAGAATCAGGGAATCATTTCCATTAACTACTACAGATTGTTCTTGATAATATATTATCTGTCTTGGTACTGTTAGATAGATATTATCTTGTTACCTCTTGTAGTGTGATACTTAAATCCCTCATCTTATTTTACTTGCCATACAGGTTTTACTACAAAACCTTCCATTAGGTTGGTGCAACTACCAGACCATTTCTAAGTATGATTAAAGTGGGTTCATGAGTTAGCAGCCTAGAGGAATAACTAGCTAATGTGGTACTTCTTCTGCTGCTTTTAATGGCACAAGCCCTTGAAAGTCTGAGTCTATTATCATCTCCATTGACACATCTTCCTTGGGCACTTGGCTAGTTGCCTTGATCTCATATACATAGTTGTTTTACTATTTGTTTGTGGCACAGCTATTTACACATCTTGATTGCTGTTGGAAATGGTTGTGGAACAGATTTTTCCCATATTTGAATGTTGTTGGAAATGGGTTCACTGGTTAGGGATGTACATATTGATAAATTAATTGTTTGTTGGCAAATAGTTATGGCATAGTCTTTTGCTCCATTCTTGGCAACTGGTCTTGTGTAATAGCTAAATTAATTGTTATGGTTGTATATGACAGATTGGTCAAAGTTTTCGCTTGTTCATGGTTGTTGGTTGTTGTCTTTTTGCTTGTTGCCTGTTCCTTGTTCGCAGGTTCTTGTTGTTCAACATTTTACTAGTATTGGAGCACATGTTCCTTTGTGATCCGAGATCTACTGGAATTGGAGGAGTCCAAGTCTTCTGCAACTCTATCCGTAGCATGTGCTCCAATAATTAGATAGGGGAAATGGCTGATATGTTGTTGACGAGCCAAAATTTGTTGTTTTCATCGTGTACTTGTGGGAGAGTTTTATCTTGCCTTATTGGAACCTTTCTGGTTTTATACTTGTCCAATGGTACCTTGCAAGATTCATTCAACATAATTTTGTCTGTAATGTGTCTTATGGTTTGGATATTGTTCGGTTTTGCTATTTATTTATAGGTGACCATGAATGTTATGGCATATGATGTACAATGCCTTCTTCATAGTTTTGTCAGTAACCCTTCCATGGTTGAAAATCGGATGGCCACATATATTATCTGCAACCACTACATCCACTATGTGTGGAAAAAGTTGATAGAAGGAATTACATTGAACAATCCTTCCTCTTATGACACTACATTATTGTGTTCACTAATCTTTGAATCATTTACTTTCGATGTTATTCCATATCATGGTACATTATATTAAAGAACTACAATATTATTCCCTCCCAATCTTTGAATCATTTATCTTTGATGATATGTATCTGAAGTCCAAAATCAAATATTCATTTTTCTAATTATGTTGCCTACTTGTCTCTCATCCCTTATATTATTTCACCTCCATTCTTCAACCCTTATAGTCTCATCTTTCTAAAGCTTAAGATCATCCTTCCATCTCCATTTAGCAAATAGAATTGGTATTGGATCAGACTTCACTCTTTGGATAAACTTTTCTAGACAATTTCCTATCTTCTTTGCCAATATACCAAAATACTACCTTTAAACTTTGAGAGTGAATTTGTTTAGAGTGATGGATATCTTTAAGAATCTCTACAAAGGACAGGGAAAAAGAGTTCTCAAGAAGTGACGAAAATCGAAGGTATAACTTTTTCTATTATAGAAGTTAAAATCTCTTAAACAAGATTTTAGATGTGGTGGGATACGGTTGTTCCAATTTTTTATGAAATAAGATGTATCATCATGCCGTCTTGTCCTGATATTTGAGATAGACAATGTCCTAAAACATCTTGATGGAGATGCTCGGACAATGATGGGACGATCTTATCGCACATGTGGGATGATTTCCTATTCTTACGTCTCGAAAGATGTTCCATCAAGCTTTGAATCCTTATCTCAAATATATTTTTTTATTTAAAATTTTAATCTTTTATTTAATGAGTGCGTATTACACGCAACCTTCAACTTATTAATGTCAAATCTGAATTATGACTTTATGCACAGGAGAGATAAATGTCTCAAAATCATGATAGCTTTTCTTTAAACTCTACTCATTTGAATATAAAAATTTAAAATTAAAAAAATAAATTTTTAAAGTAATAAAAAAATCCAAAATCTAAAAAATCAAAAACAAGCAGAGGGTAAATTTTCAAAATTTATAAAACTTTTTAAAGCATTTGAAAATTTATAAGTGGTTCTTGTTCCTGCTTCACACGTCACCATTCTAAAAGAAGTTCTGCCAGACCTTGAGCTCGGACTTTACCTGAAGTTTCAAAAATTTACAACTTTTGAAAAACATTTGAAAATTTAAAAGTGGTCCTTGTTTTTGCTTACACGTCATCATTGTAAGGGAAAGTTCTACCAGCCCTTCAGCTTGGACTTTACCTCAGGCTCATTGACGTAGATAATGGATATTAAAACTCGCAAAAGCCCTAGAACCCTAAGAGAGACAATTAACACAGTCCTTGAAACCATGAAAAGCCTAAACCTAGGAAATCTAGTGTCCTGAACGTCATTTGGATTGAAATCTTGGCACCTCCAAAATTCATATGGGTCTAAATAATTTTTAAGCACCAACATTAACGTCATCGCTTAGGGATGGGCGAATTTGGCTAATCTAGAACATGTATAGTTGTCAATCACTTTTGAGGCATAGGAGAAAAGGTGGAAAGACTTCATTACAACCTTGGCCGTATCCTACCGTCAGGTCATGCCTCCGGGACTAGAATGCATTGGAGCAGTTTATCAAAGGATCTGAAGTACATTACTACTGGGCTGAAATGGGCCCAAACCGGCCAACCAAGGGCCACTGGGTTAGGCCAGCTCCGGATTGAGCTATAGGCTAAGTCTGAAAGATTTTGGACCAAGTTTTTGCTTAAATATGGCGCACGTATAACTTTGGATCAGGACTTGGGTATATCATTGGCCCCACTCGAGCTAGGCCAAGCCCAAGCCTGAATGAGACCCGAAACAAAGCCCTCCGAACTAGAGTCCGAACTTAAATACTTATTTATGAAGTGCTTAGAAAATAGGAATGATATTTCTAATTATGTTATCAATTTGCTTTTCTGATAAACATATTTATCATCATCAAATTGTTGTCAGCATAAAGCTACAATATTTCATTAAAAAAAGTGAAGCTACAATATGAAAAGTTGAAAGATTATTTAGCTTAATTTGATGATCAAAAATATGGATAATTTAAGCTAGCTCGATTGAGTTTAGGTTGGGTCTGAGCCTAGCTTAGGTTGGGCTCTGGCTAGAATTTTCTGAAAGTTTTTGCATCTAAGTCCAAAAAAATTTGGGTCGGACTTAGACAAGAGAGTAGCCCAACCCAGCCCAACCTATTTCCAACCTGCTGTTAAATTGTTGGGATAAGTGGAATATTGGATCCACTAAGAGAAGTTTTCAAAAGTATGCCGTTGCATAGCTAACGTGGTTAGGGCTAGAATTAGGGCAAAATGAGGGAGGAGATGGTGATGGCGGAGCGGAATTAATTAGGTCACATGGTTGGTCGGATTTTTCTTCTAAAGCGGTTAGCGGAATCAATTAGCTATCTAGAGGTCAAAGAGTCTTTAGTTATTAATTTGTTAATAGTGTTATGATCAAGATGGCGGCAAAATCAATTT
>KE505102.1:126078-136348 GCA_000441515.1 Elaeis oleifera
ATACCCATCTCACTCCAATGGGTTTCTTCCCGAGTGGTAGATGCTCCAAAGTCCAAGTGCCATTTTGCTGGAGAGCAGTGAACTCAGCCCCATTGCTTCTTGCCACTTAGGATCCATTCTCAGGATTCTCTAAAGGTAAGATGAAATAGGGAGATGCCGGATCATGCACAGCATTTAAGGTCGATGACGAACCATCCACCATAGATTCGATTGTGGTGCTCTGATCAATTTGATCGGACATGTTGATGAGGACAAGATGTAGCAACTATTTGCCTCCAGCTACGTGCAAGGGGACGCTTCAGCAACAACCTGCTGTAAGCGCTTAATCGAGGAAAAGACTTGGATCAATGGCGATCCTGCTCTGATACCATGTAAAAGAAAAGCCCGAGAGATGCAGGAAAATGAGGAGAAACATAAAAAAAGGTGGAGAAGATCTCTTCAATATATTTCACTATGATATGTATATCCATATATAGAGATGAAGAAGAGAGAAACAGGCAGAAAATTGGAGAGATCACGGTATCAATCACGTGATCCTCCCAATTCAAAAACATGCCATAGTAATTATAAAATATTCTAGACAATGGACATTCCTAATATTCTGTAACATGGCATTGTAAAAAATATTTTAGATAATGTACATTCCTAATATTCTATATATTCCTGATATAGGCAATGTATATTTCTAATATCATACATATGAAATGGCAAGTGGAGAACTCTTTGTGAGCTACAATTACACTGATAGACAGAGATAATATCTCCATTCTATTGATATCACGGCCACTTTGATAAAAGAAGAACTTGTTATTTGTAATTGTATAGTTGCAAGTTTAACATAAGATATACATAAAATGGACAAGATATTACTATAGAAAACCCAACTTAATATTGCCTATGCTAGGAGGAAGCATCGGCAATATTCAAATAATGCCTACATCCACCGATGCTTTTTAGAAGCATTGGTATTTTATGATGTTTTGGTGTCGACAACTTGTGACATATAAAAGCATCGTTTAAAGCCACTATGCATCCTCAAAATTCAACTCCCCAATATACTCCTGCCTCCATCCTCAACTGCGAAACCCTAGTCCTCTCTCCCAATAGCTGACTCTCCATCTCACTGCCATCAATCCTGAGTGGACACCGTGGCCTCCCATCTTTTGCCAATATCTATTTATAGTCCCTCTCGCTCTCATGCCTCCATCTCAAGTCCCAATCCAATCTCTCATCGTCTGTGCCTCCTTCTTCTTTGTCATCGTTGCCATCACTATCGACCTCGCCGATCGGCCTAAGATAAGCATCCTCCTCCACCTCTATCTATTCATCGTCCGTCACTATCTCTCACCTCCCCAATCGAAACCTTAATCTTCTTGAATCGCCCTCATCTTCCTCTGCCCCCACTGCCCTAAACCTCAGAATTGCCCTCGGCCTCCTCCACCTCCACTACCCTAACATAGAACTTAATTCATCTGTATCTTCTCCCTCGATTCCTGATCATTGAGAATTATGTTTGATCTAATGCTAGGTACTTTCTATGTTCTTATTTTGTATAGATAAATCCCTTCATCTCTCTACCAACAGTAACCAACATACAACTGAAGCCAAAGCAATCCTTTCATAATTTGGTATTTCTTGCATTTTATTTGTGCAAAATCATTCAATTCTGCTGATATTTTATTCTTTGGTCCATCAGTAAGGTGGTATTTGTTTGATAACTTCCTGCTAGGATGCCTTAATTTGCCTTACCCAAGAATTTGCCTTAGTTTGCCCCCTATTTTCAAATAACAATATGATAACCAGGGATAACATACAGATGGCCGAAATTTCAGGATTCAATTCTCATGTCTCAAAGATGTTTAAAAACTTAACTTTTTCCCAAGTCTAGGATATTTTGAAAAGAATATAATTTGGGGAGAGTGGATGGCTTTGTTATAAATTGTTATTCCTATGAAGGTGCATGCGTAAGTGACTTGCTTCTTTCAGTCGGTAAAAAGTAATCTTAGATGTGTTCTTTGCTGGAATTTAGTGATGTTCTCATGTTATTTTGTCATGGAAATTTAATTATTGATTGGTTGGTGAAAGAAATTATTCAGCATGAGTAGGTTGACAACAGTAATTATATACAACTGTCATGGATTTTATTATGTGGTTCTTATGGTCGGAAGAGCCATCTTCTACTCAACAACCACTGTTTTTCCATAACCTTCTAGCCCTAGTGCACAATACATTTGAAAACTATGCACAGGCTACAAAGATGTGCTTACAAGGAAATCTCTATGTAAATGGTCACAACAGATGCACCTTGTTTATAATATTTATAACATTTATTTCAAACATCATAGTTACCAGATTAATTAAATAAGAGGTAGGGCAAAAATTAAGGTGATAGTCAGAAGCCGATAACAATAAAATAGATGCTTTTTTTGAAGCAAAATTTGACTAGTTATGGGTTGTATATTTTTAGGCTGGGTTTGTTCGAGCAAGGCAGACCGGTATTATGAGGCATATTTCACAGAAAACTTCTAAGAATCTCATTCTTGTTCAAAGAGAAAAACACAGTTATATTTGTTGGTTTGAATAGAAAAAACTTACAAAATTTAAGCCAACTCCAGGGATGACAAATCTGCTCGGCTAGGTGATAGCAATCACTCAAGGTGAAAGGAATGAGAAGTCCCAGTGGTCAGGACTACTTTGGTTTCTTTTCGAAATATTCCAAGTAACATGGCAACTAAATCTAAAAACTTTTTTCCGAGTCTAAGTAACATAGCAACCAAAGCTGTTTAGGATTTCTTTCTCTTGGAAAAAGAAAGTCAAAAGATTTTCTATTTTCACTTTGCGAATTAAGCTTCCGAAGGGCAAAAATAGGCCATATCAGCCTGTTGGCTCAAAGGCTTGCCTTTTGGAGTTCCTACTTGAAAGTGTGGAGCTCAAGTTTGATCCAACTTAATAAAGTCTGACTATGATATGTTAGGTCAGGTTTTGAGCTCAAGTTGTTTCAGCAAGACACCTATGCTTGGGCTGCATTTCAGCATTTTTGTTTTTGCATGATTTTTCTTCACAGGAATTCAGATCATCTTGTGTCTTAATTCAACTGAAACATATGCTTTGAATTCTAGTTCATGAAACTTTTGGACACCAATGGTTATAACTTTAAAATTTATCGTCCATGACCTTTTTAAATAATTAAATTAACAATTGTAACCAGCGGTTTTGTATAATATGTTTGAGGTTAACATTATTGATAAGATAAACTTAATTTGAATTAGTTTAATTTTATATTAGAAATTCAAGTTGGGTAGTTATGGATAAATAGAGATGAAGATAATATCTTGATTGATTGTTATTCTGTTTATCTATTTATATTTTAAATAAATTTTAAAGCTATATATATAATATATTGTAGGGAATGTAATCAATCCATGGAGAAATAAAAGTCTTATTATTTTATTTCTTCCTAGCATCGTTTTTTTTTTTTCTTTATTTAGAATTTCTTCTTTTATCAATTTGGTATTTGGTATCTGGTATCAGAGCCTGATTATTATTTTTTAGATCCAAGTCCATCACCTGACGAAGGAGAACTACGAGAACTAGCAACCACCACCTCCAAATAGCCATGGGATATTCTCCATATTGCCTACAAAGGTGTTGAGAAGGTAAAAAAGTTTGCCTTTAGATGCTCCAACGCGAGTTTGAAGCATTGTAGATGACAGAGTCTGAGAGCATTGCAAATTACTTCACACGGATTCAAACCATTGTGAACCAGCTTCAGAGAAATGGCAAGAAGAACCTAGATGATGTCCATGTGATCAAAAAATATTAAGTTATTTATATGACATATTTGACTATGTTGCCATAACTATTGAAGAATCAAAACATCTCGAACCCATGACTGTAGATGAATTGATGGGGTCACTGCAATCACATGAGCAACGAATCAACAAGAAGAAGAATGAGCCAATCAACCAAGCACTTCAAAGTAGACTCACATTGAATGAAGGGTTCAGAAGTGCTACAACTGATCGAAGACAAGGTCATGGTTGAGGTCGTGGCAGAGGCTTTGGATGTGGATGAGGATGTGGAAGAAGAGGATGTGGAAGAGATGGTCCACTTCAGCCAAAATTGTTCTCACGAAAGAGAAGCCTGGAGGAACAAATCAAATGTTCATTGTTACATATGTAAGAAGCTTGATCATTTTGCTTATAAATGTTATTACAATAAAGATAACCAAGTAAAAGAAAATGGTAACTATATTAAAAGAAAAGAAAAGAAAAAGATTTGTTGTTGTTGGCTTCTAAAGAAGGTGAAGGAGAAAAGAACATGAGCTGGTATTTGGATAGCGGAGCCAGCAACCATATCTGCGGACATAAAGATATGTTCGTAGAGCTAGATGAATCGATGGGAGGTTACGTTTATTTTGGTGATTCTTCAAAAATTTCGATAAAAGGCAAAGATAAAATCCTAATCCGCCTAAAAGATGATAGCCATCAATTTATTTCTAAAATATATTATGTATCGGATATGAAGACTAACATCTTAAGTTTGGGATAGTTGCTTGTGTTGCCCAAAGATGGCTACCTAAGAGAGGGGATGAATTGGATATTTAAAATTTTAAGACTAAATATATAGAAATTTAACTACAACATGCTTAATGTGAACAATTAAAACCAATGCAGTAAGAACAATAAGCAAACAAGCATGCAATCACAAGCTCAAAGTTTTATAGTGGTTTGGCACTAAACTCGACACCTATGTCCACTCCCTAAGTAGACCACTTGAAAATTCAACTATAATTCACACAAAGAATTACAGTCTGATTGTTTACTTGGCCTCATAATCAAATCTGATTGGTTTATCTTTGGCTCACCAAACACAACCATACAATGATTATTTACACGGATTAACAATCAACCTCAATTAATTTACACTTGGCTTACTAATCAAACTAAATACAATATCCAACTCTAGGCTTGGACCAACCCAAGTTCTTACCCCAAGAAACTTGAAAACGAATACAATAAAAGTAAAATTTAAAAGAGAAAGAAATGCTCAATAAAGTCTGGAGAAGAAGTTGGAGTTGCTTTGCTTGTCGGCTTAGCTTTTTTCTTTGAATACTTGTGAGAGTTGGTGAAGGTCTTCAATGCTTAACACCAAGCTTCTCTCACTTTAAGGATGATGGAAGGACTAAAGAATCTCAAAGAATAACTTCTTCCTTTTACACTTTTCAGCTCACTATGAATGCACTTGAATTTGTTTCTCAAAACTCTTCAAAAAGTCACTTAAATGCACAAAGAGTGTTTCATTTTAAATCCTTGATGTTTCCCACCAATGCAAGGCACTAGAAATGGCTGCAATAAATGTTCTAGCCATTGGAGAGGAAGAAATGGCCGTTGGAGGCATGTTGGAGCAAAAAATGGCTGTTAAAAAATTAGCCGTTACAGTTCTGGATCGGCTTAGTTCCTCTGAGTCGACTCAGTTTCAACTGGATCAGCTCAATTTTTGTCTAGATCAGTTCAGTTGAACTTGATCGGCTCAAGTTTTTTTTAGATCGGCTCAGTATCTACAGGCTGAAAAAGCATGCTCTCTATCCTTTCTGCTCTGCTGTAGGTTGGTCAGTTCAATCCTTTGTTTGGGTCGTCTCAGTTGAACTAGGTCGGATCACTTTAAATCTTGATCGACTTAGTATCCACAGACCAAAAATCAAACTTTCTGTCGTATGCTGCCTTCTGTCACTAGGTCGGCTCACTGATTTCTGGGTCGACTCACTCCCAATTGGGTCAGCTCAAAACTAACTTGGTCGGCTCAGTTCCTGCAGTTCCAAATTTCAGCCTTTCTACCTTTTTGCTGTGCTCTACTATTGGGTCGGCTCAGTTGAGGCTGAGCCGACTCAGTTAGCAAGCCGAGCATGCCATATATTTTTAAGAGTCTTTCTTTTCAATTTTCTTTCTAGTCTAGACTTACCTTGTATAGTTGATTTTATTCTTCATTAAAATTTCTCCAAGTTGTGTCAAGTCTAGAGAGCTTTCACAAGTAATTTGATTGGTGGTTCTCCATTTTGATTTGCCAGAAAATACTTGAACAAATAAGCAATTTGAATTCAAAGCTACACATTTTCAAAAGTCATGTTAGTAATCTCACAATTTATACTCAAGTACTTTGTTGTCATCAAAATCAATCCCGGGATCAACAGCATGAGAAAATTATGACATTCATATGAAAGATAAAAAGTCTTTATAAGAAATAATTTTAATGATTTGATTGCTCAAGTTAAGATGTCAAAGAATCGGATGTTTGTTCTTGACATCAAAAATGATGGAACGAGATGCTTAATAGCATGTGTAAAAGATCCTTCATGGATTTGGCATCTAAGATTGGAACATATTAATTTTGACGATCTTAACACCCTGTCAACCAAGAAGATGGTATATGGCTTACTTTCAATCAATCATCAAGATCAACTTTATGAGGAGTGTTATTTTAAAAAGCAACCAAGAAGAAGTTTCCCTCATGAAGCAACCTATAGAGCCAAGAAGCCACTGCAACTTATTCATATCGATGTTTGCAGGTCCATAGTCGCTACATCTTTCGAGAAGCATCAATACTTTCTTTCTTTTACTGGCAATTTTTCTCGAAAGACTTGGCTATATTTTTTGAAAGAAAATCCAAAATATTTAACAAATTCAAAAATTTAAAGCATTGGTGGAGAATGAGAGCGGCTACCTTATTAAAGCCGTTCCATTTGACCAGGGCGGCAGTTCACATCAAAAAATTTGAAGACTTTTGCGAAGAAAACAGGATCTGGCATCAATTGACTGCTTCATATTCTCCTTAATAAAATAGAGTGACAGAGAGAAAGAATCGCACCATCATCAATATGGTGTGAAGCATACTGAAGATGAAGAACCTATTGAAGAAATTATGGACCGAGGCGGCAACTTGCACCGTCTATATTCTAAATTGCTGCCCTACCGTATGTTTGGAGATGGAGACTCCATAAGAGGCATGGATTGGGTGGAAGCCCAATATCTCGCACATGAAGATCTTCGGATGCATTGCATATGTGCATATTCTAGAGCAACACACAGGTCCAAGCTTGATGATAAAAGCATAAAGGCAATCTTTATCAGATACTCCTTTAAATCAAAGGCCTATAAGTTTATGATCCTAACAGTTCTAAAATTATTATGAGTAGAGATGTGGAGTTTGAAAAAGAAGGTATGTGGAGCTAGCATAAAGTTGGAGAAATTGAAGACAAAGCACAAACAAAATAGAAGCCCAAGAGGTTATACCAACTTCTTCATCATCATCAATACCCTCATCTTCATCATCCTCTTCACAATCACCTTCGCCATCATCATCTACATCCTCAGAATTTTTTCAGAAGAAAGACCTCAAAAGACAAGAACCACACATGGAACCTCTAGAGTCTCAAAAAGTGGTAGAAGATAAAAGATAGAGAGATGCTATGGAAGAAGAGATGAAGCAATAGAGAAGAACCACGCATGGGAGTTGACGATACTCCCTTAAGAGCAGAAGATTATGGAGTAAAGTGGGTCTATCGAGTAAAGAAGAATGTAGAAGGTGTGGTAGAAAAATATAAAGCCAAACTGGTTGCCAAAGAATATAAGCAAAAAGCCAGAATTGACTACAATGAAGAGGCTTACGCAAATGAGATTCTAAAAAGATTCAAAATGGAAGGTTGTAATCTTATTAGCACATCGATGGCGTGCGGTACCAATTATCAAAGTACGAAGATGAAGAGTTAATTGATGCAACATTCTTCAAAAGCCTAATCAAAAATCTAAGATACTCGACATGCACGAGACTGGATATCTTGTATGAAGTTGGGTTGGTGAGCCGATATATGGAGGAGCCAAAATCGATGCATGTCAAAGCCACCAAACAAATCCTCCACTACATCAAAGGTACCATTACTTATGGTCTTTTATCGATTTCTAATGAGTTTCGGTTAATTAGCTATTCTGACAGCGATTAGGGTGAAAACCTTGAAGATAGAAAAAGTACTATCGATTTTACTTTCTTCATCAACAATACAGCCTTCACATGGTTCTCAAAGAAGCAACCGATCATGCCACTCTCTACATATGAAACAGAATATGTGGCGGCATCATCATGTGTAGGCCATGCAATATGGCTAAAGAACTTGCTAAAGGCAGTGCATCATCCTCAACATAAGGCGACAAAGATTATGGTGGACAACCGATCGGCAATCGCATTAGCGAAGAATTCAGTTTTTATGAGAGAAGCAAGCACATTGACATACAGTTTCATTTTATTGAGACCAAGTCAAGAAGAAAGAGATAGAATTGGAGTATATCAAGTCCAGAGATCAAATTACAGATATTTTCATAAAATCCCTCAACTCTGAAGTATTTTGCAAATTGAAGAATTCACTTGAAGTCATTAATAGAAGAGAATTAAGTTTAAGGGGTGATGTTGATAAGATAAACTTAATTTGAATTAAAAATTCAAATTGGATAGTTATGAATAGATAGAGATGAAGATGTTATCTTGATTGGTTATTATCTTATTTTATCTATTTATATTTTAAATTAAATTTTAAGGCTATATATATATATGATGTATCATAGAAAATATAATTAATTCATCGAGAAATAAAAGTCTCATTATTTCATTCCTTCTAAGCTTCGTTCTCTTTTCTTTCTTTCCCCTTATTTAGGATTTCTTCTTTTCAAACACTGAGTTCATAATTTGCATTCTTTGCGGATGTTATTTCTTTCATATCTTGTGTATGTCAACTTATAAATGTATAGAATCCACATTGCATTGAGTGTTTTGTTGGTTGTTATATAGTAAAGCGAATTGTCTTAGAAACATCTTCAGAAAGTATAGAATTCCACAATGCATGACTTGTGGCCTTCTTGTATGCCAATTGGCATTGGATAGCTGAAATATCTTTAGAAAGTAATATAAGTTGTTGCTAAACTAAGATTGTAGTGTGCTTAAGCTAATAAATTTGACTCTATTCTGTGTTCTTATACTGTATGGTTTTCTTCTAGATGGTATGGAGCTACTTATAATAATATATTTTAATTGCTAGAATTAATTATATTTTTTTGAATATTTGCTGAATTTTTTATGCTTTATTCTATAGTGTGTTGCTATTAGAGGATAATAGTTATTATTCTCATACAATGGACAAAAGATGAATAAACAAGCCAATGTCTAGTAAAGATTATTTTGAAGGAGTGTAAAATTTCATTAAATTTGCTGTCGAGAAAAGATTAATAAATGAAAAGATTTTTTGTCCATGCGAAAATATATAAATAGTTCTTCTCTCAATCGATAAACTATTGAAGAACATTTGATGTGTAATTGTTTCGTAAGAGGATACACTACAAAAAAGCTGAGATACATCCACATGAAAGATACATGGATAAAGGCTTAAAAATATGGGGATATGCCTATACCCACATTAGTAGATACATTTGGTTAAATGTGGGCATGTCCGACGTGGGTGTAACTTACACCCATGTTATTTTTTCCGTGTGTGTATCTCCTATTTACCCATGTAACATCTAACGTAAGTGAGAGTATATATGTGGTTATAGACTTAGTGCACACTCTTCTTTATTAAACGTGGTTAACTAAATACACACGAATCAGAATTTGTGAAAGTTATCAAAGTATGGGTATAAATGGACCGCTACTATCAATAATAAAATATGGATATACAATCAACTTTTAGACGTTACTGTCCTGTCCAATTTGAAAACATGGATTACCTGTAATAATAAATAAAATAAAATGATGTATTAGTAACTTATTTAAGCATCATGTATCATTGAATAATATATGAAAACTAATAGCTTCAAAGAGATGAAACAACTGCAAATAAGATAATCTTCATCATTGTATTAAAGAGCACTGAATATACATAGTTGTAGTCTCAAAAAAATTCTCCCAACTATCTTTTAGTTCATCAAAATCTAAAAAACAAGACTATATACCATCAGATTTCTAAATATAAAAGAAAGAATACTAGAACTCAAAACATGGAATAAACAAGTTCCAACTAATCTCCTGTACTTTATACATAAGTTCTAATCTCACTTTTGCTACACCAAAAAAAATAAGTAAATTTGAATTGATGACATCAAAAAGTTAACTTTGCAAGGTCTGAAATTCATCAACCTATGAAGCCATCAGCAAGATAATTCCTATCTTTTCTTGGCACCATCAATTATATCCCTGGCCTGAATCAACAAAGAAAGAAATATATATATAT
>KE505102.1:162085-181759 GCA_000441515.1 Elaeis oleifera
CCTCCTCACCAGTCACCTCCTGGTGGTCTTGCCTTGCCACTGCCGCCTTGCCGGCCGGGAGGCCTTGCCGGGCTGGAGAGACTGGGACTGGTGGAGCGTGGACTTGGAGGCGGGACTGGGATGTCGGAGGCGGAGACATGGAGGTGGAGGCGGGATCGGAATGCTGGGATGCGCCGATGCGGTCACTGATGGAGCGTGGAGGCGGGATCGAGACACCGGACGGCCGGAGGTGGAGGCTTGGAGGTGGAGGCTGGACCGCGACTGGATTTGGAGGCAGGATCGGGACGCCGGAGGTGGGATCGGGACGTCGGGATGCGGTCACTGATGGAGCGTGGAGGCGAGATCGGGACACCGGACGGCCGGAGGTGGAAGCTGGACCGCCGACCGCGATGCAGGGATGCGAGCGAGCGGGGGCCTCCTGGGGGCGGGGCCTAAGGCAAGGGCTTCGGTGGCCTTGCCCTTCAGCCGCCCCTGTATGAGAGGGAACCTGATGACATCAGCTTCGATCTCATCTCTCTTTCTCCACTAGCACCCTAACCGTGCATGCTGTTAGAATTAAAGGATAAAAAAAATGATAAAATCTTGTAATTGGAGCATAATGCGTGTCGTAGTACATCAAAATTAATCTTACTTACTACTATGTAGATAGGGTGAGTCGGGATCATATCCACAAAGATATTAGATCGATTATTTGAAAACATAAAGAAAGAATAATAAATTACAATAAACTAAGAAAAAATAAGAGATTACAGTAAAATATTTTTATTGATTAAATAAAGAAACATACGATGGAAAAGAATAAAAGTTTGATACAAGAACAACGAAACCAAGTTGATCTTCTCACTGTGCCTGATAATGAATGCGCCTCCTTGAATCCTTCATCTTCTTCCGTGCAGACAGCGGTATGATAGCTGGAAGACTTGATCTAGGAACTTCAAGAAAAAAATAGATGAAAGAAGATATGGGAATATAGAAAGGATAGTGGTACTAGGATTATGACCTCTTCTAAATTTGATGGAAGGCGTGCTAGGATTAGTACCTCCCTAGACTTCTTAGGATGTGGAGAATAGATCTATAAAGAATATAGTGTCGTGCTAGGGTTAGTACCTCCCCTATACTTATAAAGAAGAAAGAAAGAGAGATAAGGGCAGCAGCTTGGAGAGAAACTTAGGCATTGACTTGATGGGAAGAGAGAAAGGGAAGAGCTTTGATGGAGGAGAGGAGGAAGAGAGAGGAAGAAGATGAAGAACCCCACAAGGGGCTGATGGATTGAGAAAGGAGGGTTGAGGTGTATTTATAGAGAGGAGACTAGGATTTCATGAAAAGAGAGATGGGAGCATGAATAAAGACCCTTGGATCTTTATATTGCTTCTCCTCTGTTGATTCGTTAATCAATAAGTCGCATTCACACTTGGATCTTTATGAAGAGTGATCTTTTAATCTGAGTCCTTGAGATTTAAATCGTGTTTACACTTGGCTCTTTTTATCTTCTAATCTGGGCTCTTGATTGGAGAAGTTGCTTGTTGACTCTTGATCTTTAAGTCGCGTTCATACTAGAATGGAAGCTGGTTACCTGGTTCATTCAAATCTAATCCGATTTGAATCCAATTTGAATTGTATGAATCCAAGCTCCCAATATCTGCAAAATAGATTAGAGAGCATGAGAAAATTGATACACGGCTGGGCATTCAACTTGTTGTGTAGGAAGAAAGATGTAGAGAGAGTGTGTCTAATAGCCGGTAGGCGATCTAATTTATGAGACAGCTCATCCTCTCTACTATAAAAATCTATATTTCTAGCATAGATCTAATTTATTAAATTATTCTGATTATTTTAATATACAATCAAAGGGTCCAGATCAGAATAATCTCTTTTTGATTTTTTTTTTAAAAATATGGACAGAAGAAGAAGAAAAGATGGAGAAAGAGAGAAGTTCTAAAGATGAGAATCCAAAGAGAGTCTTGACCTAGAGACAATAGATGAGAAGGTTGTTTTAATTATTTTTTTGATTTTTCAAACAAATGATGAAATCAAGTCAATGCTATCCTAAGATTATCCTAGATCTAGATAGCTCCTAACTGTCAAGATTACCTTCGAGCACTCCAAGTAAAGATTAGCCACTCAATTGGTCAGATAAGTGTAAGGTTGGTATGGGTCCCCCATTGCTTTCTTTAGATACTAACTAAGTTGGCTAGATCAGCAAACGAATCAATTAATGAACCACCTTCCTTTGAGATGTAATCTCTGAACCACTTTTCTAGATATCAATTAAACTGACCAATCTTAATCCGGTCCAACTCTTAGGGTTCTTGTCCTATTAAGCTTGAGAATCCTTAGGGGCCAACATCTAATTAATTTTAAGTTAGAAGCTTAAGTCAATGCAAATGCAAGATTGTGATTTGTGGGCCAAGAAAGGATGATCAAATTTCTACCTTATCTTGTTTAATTGGGTTAAGTGTCCTTAAAGTATTTTATAGAAATATGCAATGCGAAAAGAAAAGGTGTCCAAATGTATTAAGTAGCTTTTAAGATTTAATTAGTTTATTTATATTAGTCAAGTGTTATGTGTGTCTTTGTATTCTTTTATATTATGTTATCTTTAAGCAAGAAGGAATAAGAGGTAAGTTTAAATTAGGTTAATTAGGTATGAGAAGATCTAGTAAATCTAACTAAATGAAAAGTAAATAATGCTAAGATTAAAAATAAATAGATAACCTACAAATAAAGCAACAAATTAAATCTAGTTTTAGGATAATAAATTATTCTAAGCTATGGAAAGCAGTAAATCACTAGGAATAATGGACAGTAATAAATAAGGTAACTACTTAACTATGCAAATAAGATAATCTCATATTTAAAAATAAATGATAACTATGTAATCTAAATAAAAGGCAAGGTGTCGAATCTACTTAAAAATAAAAATTATTAATTATATAAAGTAGTAAATTATTTTAAGCTATAGAATGCAGTAAATTACTGGGCTATAGAAAGTAAAATTTTTTTATATATGCAAATAAAGTAATCTAGCTAGAGAGCAGTAAATTTATTATATATGAAAAGTAATATAAGATAAAAAATTTTAAAAAAAATAATAAAAGATAATTAAATAATTAAAATAAATTAATTAACAATAAAAATAAATTACCAATTAGCAAAATAAAGAATGAAAAATAAGAGTGCAAAGAAAAAAATAATAAACTAGAAAATATAGTAAATATATTTTTTTTGATTTTTTTCAAAATAATCGTATCAAGATCTTAAACAACGGTATTAAAATTTGATACGTATCATAGCACACTAAATTAATTCTACTCACTACTATATAGATAGGGTGAGTCGGGATTATATCCATAGAGATCTTAGATCGATTATTTAAAATATAAAAAAAAGAATAATAGATTGTAAGAAACTAAAAAAAAATAAAGAGATTGTAATAAAATATTTTCATTGATTAAATAAAAAGTATACAATGAAAAAAATAAAATTTGATACAAAACAACGAAACCAAGTTGATCTTCTCACTGTGCCTGATAGTGGATGTGCCTCTTTGAATCCTTCATCTTCCTCCATGCAGACAGTGGTAGGATAGCTGGAAGATTTGATTTAGGAACTTCAAGGATGAAAGGTAGATAAAGAAGATATGAAATATAAAAAATAGCAGTACTAGAATTAGGACCTCTCTTAAATTCGATGGAAGGCATGTTAGGGTTAGTACCTCCTCTAGACTTCTTAGGATGTGGAGAATGGATCTATGGAGGAATATGGTATCGTGCTAGGGTTAGTACCTCTCCTAGACTTATGAAGAAGAAAGAAGAGAGATGGGGGCAGCAGCTTGAAGAGAGACTTAAGCATTGGCTTGATGAAAAGAGAGAAAGGAAGAGCTTTGATGGAGGAAGAGAGAGAGAAGAAGATGAACCTCACAAGAAGGCTGATGGATTAAGAAGGAAGGCTAGGGTGTATTTATAAAGAGGAGGCTAGGATTTCATGAAAAAGAGGTGGAAGTGTGAATAAGAACTCTTGAATCTCCATATTGCTTCTCCTCCATTGATTAACAAATTACATTCATAATTGGATCTTCATGAAGAATGATCTTTTAATCTGAGCCCTTGAGATTTAAATCGTGTTCATACTTAGTTCCATTTATCTTCTAATCTGGGCCCTTGACAGGAGAGGTTGCTTCTTGACCCTTGATCTTTAAGTTACATTCATACTGGAATGGAAGCTGGTTGCCTGGTTTACTCAAATCTGATCCGATTTGAGTCCTATTTGAATCATATGAATCTAAACTCTCAATTACCTACAAAATAGACTAGAGAGCATCAAATTCTTAATAAATAAAGTATAATTAAATAGAATTATATCTCTCTAGTGATTTAATTCAAGTGTTCATCAGAGCACAGTAAAATAATTCGATTATTGGCTTAATAGAATTCGAGACATGCTAGACACTGATTTTTAGAGAAATTCCAATCACCCTCTTTCTAACATAGACTTTATGTTCGGTTTTCCTCCAAGATACAACAGACCCGATCTACTACAAGTGCTATAATTCCAGCAAATCTTGGTGAACTTACGATTGGTCAAAAATCATCCAGATAAGAAGATAGAAAGATGGAGAATACAGTTAAGGTAGTAGAGGAGAAAGTAGCTCCTTATTCTTGAACTACTTTAGATGGGAGAAGGAGAGAGTGTTCTATCCAATAGACTAGTTGGAGGCTCCTTTTATAAGCATCCAAAGATGTAATCCCTAGGCAGACCTATTAGCACCCAAATAAAATCAACCCAATAACTTTTCTCTAATGGTTCAAAAAAAGGGTCAAAATTTTAAACAAGAAATCATGACAATTAAAGTATTGATATATACTAAATATTTGAAATGATTAAAAATGGTCAAAAAAATTTTAAATTTTAATTCCATATATAACAATCCCCACAAGATTCAAAGATTTTAAAATAAAAATATAGAAATAAATTTTATTTAGGTAACTCATTCAGTGTAATAGGCAAAGATATTTTTGAACTTGAACTTTTGCTTAGTGACATCAAATTTTGCTTATAACAATCCTAGAGTAACTGAAGCTTTGAACTTGAGATCTTTATGTCACAAGTTTAGCTTAAAGCACACATTGCATAGACACTGTGCCAGTTCAATTAGAGATATGCATTACGATCGTGTGTTTGTATCTCGATTTCATGAGTGCTTTAGAGAATAAATCTTAATTTCCATAGACTATGGACTCACATCGCACTCATATAGATGAATCTCTAAGGATATATACAACAACATATCCTACTATATTTATGGCTTTGATCTCATTAAGAATTAGACTCAACTTCGATAGTTATAGTAATGAACACCAACATCAATAAAGATAGGCTTGGAGAGATGTCTCCTCAAGTGCTCCTCCTGATTACTCAATCAGTTTGTTTTATCTATTGAACTTATTTCATAGGATCTCCACTCATATAGGTTGGATTGCCAGTGAAGGTAATATAATCTATAGGTTTAAGCCCCATCTCTCTCGATGTATCTATCACTAAAGCTTTAGAGAGGCCTTTAGTGAAAGGGTCAGTAAAGTTTTTCACAGATTTAATAATGTTGAGTGACACAATATCATTCTTTGAAGAGCACAAACTTCTCATTTATTAAAAATTAATATTAAATTTTGAAATCAAATCTGAATTCATAATGTATTTTATAATATTTTTATTCACATGACCTAATTTATCTTGCCAAATATTATCATGCATAACATTATAAGCAAAGAAGAACTATTTTATTTAATGCATGAAAATCAAAATTTACATTAATTTAAAAATCCACATAATACATAATCTTTCCAATAAATTCTTGACCCTTTAAAAGTACAAATTTATTTGACTCAAAGAGGATTAACAATGACCCACTAACAAGGTTCTTTACACATCAGGCATGTGTTGTATATTGTGCAGGGACAAGATTTTTTAGAAGTGAATTTGAGGTCCATCCTTCCTTCTCCTAGCATTTTGACAACCATACCATTGCCCATAGTTATGCTCACAAGTTCTATATCCTAATAAGTCAAAAAGAAAGAGCGTTCAGAACTTATGTGCATATTTGCAACCATATCAATCCACCAATTGGTGGAGAAATAGTTACATTAATTTTTGGGTACAAGGTTACGAACCTATTATCAGTCTGGCTCAGATCGGATGACATAATGTTGGCATGAGTTTGTTAGATGGTAGATGCTTGGGTATAACTTTTCACCTTATCCTTCTTCTGGTGGCACTGTTTTGTAGAGTGTCCTAATTTGCCACAGACATAACATACTCTTTTCTCCTTTTGGATCTTAAGTTTAGGTGGATTTTGGTTCTTCTTTTTATTTTTATATTTTTTTTATTTCTTGATGATGCTGATTACAACAACCATGTCATCCTTAGATGTTTTTGTATCTAGAGATCTATATTTTTCTTCTATTTGAATAAAGACCACTAGATCATCTAGGCTCAGATCTTCTCTCTTATATTTGAGAGAGAGTTGAAAATTCTTCTATGAAGGAGGAAGCATATCAATAATAGTAGGAATTTGTAGCTATTTATTAAGATGAATTCCATTGGTAATGATCCCTTAAGCGAGATTCTATGGTTCATGAACTTGCTTAAGAATCGGATAGCTATCAGCCATTTTATAATCAAAATATGGACCAACAATATATTTTTTCAATCCTACACCTTCTTTATCATACTTTCTTTTTAGAGACTCCCAAAGTTCTTTCGAAGTCCTTATATTGAAGAAAATATCATAAAGAGAATCGAACAGATAGCTTAGAATACGTCCGTAACAGACATAATCATCACAGAGAAATTTGGTCAAATATGACTCTTGGTTCTGGTATATAGGACCTTCCCCTATAACAGGACTGTCTTCTATGACCATATAGTAGAGGTCTAATGCAGTAAGCTAGTACAGCATTTGGCTTCACCATTTTTAAGAAAATGATTATTAAATTTTTCATGTTTGAGGGAATTATCCTCAATAGGAGCCATAGGGTAAAAAGGGATCTTGTAATTTTCTAAAGAATATTACAATTAAAAGATTAAAAAGGTGGCAAAATCTTATTACCAGAGCACTATAAAATAGTCTGATCACTGGCTTGATAGGATCCAAGGGATGCTAGGCACTAACCTTTAGATAAATTTTGGTCACCCTCTTTTAGCATGGGCTTCAGACTCGATATTCCTCCATGATATAGCAAAGCTGATCTATTAGAGGTGTTGTCACTTTGACAGATCCTTGATGAACTCATAGTTAGTCAGAAGTCATCCAGATATGAAAATAGAAAAGAGGAAAACACGGTTAAGAGTGGAGGAGGAAGTAGCTCCTTATTCTTGAGCTACTTTAGATGAAAGGGGGATGTTCTATCTAATGGGTTAGTTAGGAGCTCTTTTTATAAGCATCCAAAGGTGTAACCCCAATGCAGGTCTATTAAGATCCATTACCATCTAATAAATCAATCCAATAAGTCTCCTTTAATGATTAAAAAAGGTCCAAATTTAAACAAAAATTATAACAATTAAATATTTAATATATACTAAATATTTGAAACGGTCAAAAATGATAAAAAAAATCTTTGAATTTTGAATTCCATATATAACACATACTACATCCTATTTATCCAAAATAAGGACCAAAAAATGGGTGTTGCGGCCAATCCCCTGTTGCATCCGTCTTTGGTGAAGAGCACCTGCAAAATGAAGTCCACACTGATCGAAATTATATTCGGCAGAGACCCTCCGATGCTTAAGTCAGTGGAGAGTGGTGAACAATAGATAAGTATTTAGAGAAGTAGAGTTTCAGCTCTAAAGAGTCTCTTACCAAATGTTGTTCATTTACCTCCTCTTATGGATGAGTAGTTGGTAACCATTTGTAACGGTTAGACACATAGTTCTCGCTTATCTCGACATCATGTGATCATGGGATGGGTGGTTATACCCCATCACTGATCATGTTCTAGCCATTATGCGCTTTCTGCGCTGGTAGTTTTGGTTTGCCGACTATATATCGGTGTCTGAAGATATCGACTATATGTCGGTAATTATGGAGGTCTGAATGATCATCGATCGGTAATTCTGATATGTCGATGGTTGAGGATCGTCATAACTGGAGTTTGTTGAGAATGGTTGAGGATAGCCGACTGTTGGTCGGCTAACCGATTGATAGTCAGCAGTTCGTACTTATCAGGCCAATTGAAAATCAGAATCGGAGAGTCAGCTGAATTACCCAACAGTTGTCCCCTACTCCTAAATCCAAGGTAGTCTGATATGTGAATTGTCACATGGTCTCATATGTTGGACGAAGAGAGTTACCACGTGTTGTCTCGAGCCCTGATTCGACTGCAGATATTAATGATTTTTCAAAGAATGAAGGATCTCCAGCCATTTTGTTGTTTCGATAGTTGTGAGATCATCATTAAGGTGTCACTTTGAGAAGATAGTCCATGTCTGATGAATCCAAATGATTCGATTCTGTCTAATCGATTTTCATCACGTGTCCAGATGTCATTGGCTCTATGCCGTTTACGCGGATAGTAGTGAGGTGGCATGATCTGAGGATAGGTGCGTCGAAACGTCTGATCAATGATCGATTTTGATGTAGCCACGTATCGAAATCTGGAGAAGCCCTGATTTGAATAACCTCATCCAGACCATTGAAGGGTCCAATATATATAATGTCACTTTCATTAGACTTTTTGCTTTTGCATTCGTCATTTTCTTCTGCAACAGAGTTCCATCTCGGATGCTGAGAGCTTTCAAAGTTTCTCTGTTCTTCACGTCATTCCCTAGCTCCAGATTGAGTTCTCATTCCTTCCTCTTAGGTTTTTCTCTTTTTTTCTTCTAGGTTCTATCGTTTCAAGGGCAAGTAGGGGTAAGAAAGTGAAGACTTCATCTTCTTGAGATAGTCGGTCAGAGAATCCGATCGATGATTCTTCTTCAGATTCGAAGATGGAAGTTTTTTTTTATCTAGACCCAATGTCAATCAGCTTCGAAAATAGTACCGTATCCTGGAGCAATTTCAGCTCTTTGCTCCTAGTCCAGATGGTCGGTGAACTCTCCTCCTCCAGGTCAGTTGCATTTTATATAGAGGACCTTCGGGCCGGTCTTCGATTTTTGATTCCGAAGTTCATCCGAAATCTTCTTGATTATTACCATCTCTACCCTGTTCAATTAGCTCCGAACTCCATTAGGCTAATTATCAGCTTTGCTCTGTTGTGTCATCTTATTCCGACCAATCCTCATCCTTCTCTTTTTCGAGCCTTCTTCGTCCTTTGTCCTTACCTCAAAGCCAAGGGTTGGTAGTTTTCAACCTCAGGAAGGGTCTATCTTTATTTTCGATCTTCCATCATCCATTCATGGGTGGAAGAACTAATTTTCTTTATTTTTCTTCATCTTCTTGGAACTTTTCTTCATCCTGGGGTGATCTGAGAACCGGCCCCAATAAATATAGTCGGGTCGACAACATTGATCGAAAGGATTTTCTTCGATTTAAAGATATGAAAGTTCCAGCACAGCGAGAGCTGATGACAGAGCAGACTCTCTATGATGTCGGATTTAGTTCGGTAACTTCTTTAGGTATAGCATGATTGGTCACTTTATTTTTCTTTGCTTCTGAACTTTATACTGAACTTATTTTTGATTGCAGCTATGCAGTCGATAGTACGAGTTTCAGTTGCCAACATTCATCTTTATGATGCTAAGAAGAGAGCAGCGACTGACACCGGATCATCTCCAACAACGAAGAAGAGTCGGGTTAATTGGAATCGGTACCAACAAGGGAGTCCGACATTCCATCGGTGATAGCTCCCAACACTGAGCCGGTTATAGCATTGTCAGCTTCGACAACACTTCCTTCTATCGAAGTGCCATCAGCTAGAGTTGAGATGGCAAGAGAGATGATGCCACACCAGAACCATCAGCAGCTCCATCAGTCGGGGTTCGGCCGAATCTGTAGTAGCGGTCAAATCAGAACTATCTGCTACTGCACAAGCCATTCCTCAAGTGGTGCGATCTCGGACACAGTCGAGCATCGATTTTATGGTGGTTTCGAGCGAACAACCACCGACTGGAGAGCAGAAAAAGGCACCAGCTACTTCTATCGACAATGGATCGTCGGTGGGTCTCCCCAGCCTCTTCGACATCCGAATTTTGATTGGTGAGTCGGCTTTGACCAATCCGATGTTGGCCAAATGACCTATCGAGGTAGCTCTTCTCCCGACTGACAGGGAGAGTAGGAAAGATCGGACAGTGTCTGAGATATTTTCTTCTTTTTATCTGACGATGCTTGGGTAAGTTGACGATACTTCTTTTTTTTATCTGACTTGACTTTCAGCTGGCACACGATATGTATGCTCTGGAGAGTGGATATCAAAAATTCGTCAAGCTTCATCGAACATGGATAGACAAGGTCACTGTCGCCAATGCCGAGAAAGCTGCTATCGTCGAGCAGCTTCAGGCAACAACTGAACGGAAGAAGAAGCTCTAGGAAGAGATCTCCCATGCGACAGCTGAGTTGCAGTCCACCAGAGCTGAATTAGGGTTGGCTCAACAGAGCATCGCATCTCTGGAGTCCCGGATCAAAAGCTAGAAGCATTCAATCAATCGACTCTAGAGAGAAAGGGACAGATGCATAGAAGAACTCAAGGCAGAACGCAAAAGGCATTGGGCTACCAAGGAGAGGTGAACACTGGCCGATGCAGAGTCGGCCTCCGCCAAGGAAGAAGTTTAATCAGTGAAAGGTGCTTTGAATTGGGCCATCGAGAATTTCAAAGAATCACAAGAATACAAAGATGAAATTTCTGAGGGTAGATTCACCTCCTACTGTGTCGGATACGAGGAAGGTAAAGATACAGTCGAAAAATTATATCCGAACTTAGATTTAAGCAGCATTATCCCCCTAGTTCAGGAGAAGAGGCTGCTGAGGAGACCACCGCGTCGAACGAAGGAGATGCATCAGCTACACCAGAACTTACTCCAACCACTAAAGTTGTACCAGAGCAAGGTGAAAGAGAAGCCGACTGGTGATTAGTGTAATATCTTTCTTTCTTTTTTTTGTAATCAGACAATAGTCCAATTTTGTAATCGGACCCTTGGGTCCAATTTTGTAATCTCTTCTTCAATGCATGAAAAAAAAAATTCAAATATGGAATCCTTTTAAACTTCTACTATCAATGTTATTGAATAGTTGTCGGATTATCGATTATCCATCGATGAATTGAATGTCGGTCAATAATCATAATAGAGTTTGTCCGCTAGTCAGATGTCAGCTGACTTAGCTTGCATATTTTTAGATATTTGATAGATAGTGATAAGTCGAATATCCTTCGACTGATCGTAGTCAAGTCGGTGTATTTTTACTCGATCAGGATCGAGTCAGCATAATATTTTGCTTAGCTAAAGCTAAGTCGGCATGAATAGTCATTCAACTTAAGTCAGTTTTTACAATAAAAAATTGAGATATAGTCGATACAAACTGATCGATTATTTATCGATGCTGTCGTTCGACTTAAGTCAATTTTTACAGTAAAAAATTGAGATACAGTCTATAAAAATTGATCGATTATTTATCGATCTGATGCCATTTTGTAGATAACTTGTAGATGACTGAAGATTTCAATATTCTGAATCTTAATATTTCATTCCGAATATATCATACATGTGAATAATTTTATTGATAGTACATGTTCAAATTATCGATATTTCAAGTCTGAGGAATAGTTGTTCCATCGAGAGTTTCTAATTGATATACACCCGGACGAAGTGTCTCGATTACTTTGTCAGATCCTTCCCAGTTTGAAGATAATTTTTCTTGATCCAGAGGCTTTGAAACTTTTACTTTTCTTAGGACCAGATCTTCTGGATGAAAGACCTTCGGCTTGACTTTTGCATTGTAATATCGTGCTACTCTCTGTCAATATGCTGCCATTCGAACTTGAGCTTGCTGTCAGACTTTCAAAAATAAGTCTAGATCAGCTCTCCGATATTTAAATTGTTCGGCTCATTATATTATTCAACTATCCAATCTCAAGTGGAATCATCGCCTCAATTTCATAGGCTAAGTTGAATGGTGATTCTCCCGTCAGTATACGAGAAGTTGTTCGATATACCCATAAGATCGGATATAATTCTTCCACCTAGAGGTCTTTTATTTCATTCAATCTGGTCTTGAGACCATATAGAGTCGTTTGGTTTGTTACCTCTACTTCACTATTGGATTGTGGATGGCCGACTGAGGTGAGTTTATACGTAATATAAATTTACATCAAACTCTTTGAAATTTTGATTATCGAATTATCGACTATTATCGGTGATGATGGTGTGTGGTAGATCGAATCTACATATGATTGATTTCTGAATGAAGTCTTCCATCTTACTTTCAGTAATTTGTACCAAGGGTTCAGCTTCTATCTATTTGATGAAGTAATCAATGGCAACCACTATAAATTTTTCTGATCAGATATCGGAGGAAAGGACCAAGTATGTCGATTCTCCACTTGCGAAGGGCCATGGTGCAATGATCGATGTCAGCTGGCTGGCTGGTTGATATTGTATGTTAGCATACTTTTGACATGATTCACATCTTCGAACAAGTTCAGCTACATCTTTCTTCATAGTGGACCGATAATATCCTTATCGCAAGACTTTATAAGCCAATGATTTACCTCCCAAGTGATTTTTATAAATTTTTTCATGAACTTTTAAAGTGCATAGTCAGCATCCGTTGGTCTCAAGCACTTTAGTAAGCGAAGAGAGAATGACCTTTTATAAAGTTGTCCATTCATTAAAATATATTATGAGGCCATCCATCGTAGTCACTTGACTTCTGAAGGATCTACAGGTAAAATTTCATCAGTCAAATACTAGATGATAAGATCCATCCAGCTCGGCTCATCATTGATTTGTAGTACTTCTTCGACTTTATAAATATTCGGTTGTTCAAGACATTCGATGAACGTCTGATCAAACGAGCTAAATGAAGTAGTTGCGAGTCGAAAAAGTATGTCAGCTCGAGCATTCTCTACTCTTGAAATATGAGAGATCTCAAAATATTTTAGAGTTGATATAAGATCTTTCACTTTCTAAAAGTACTTCATCATAATGAGGTCTCAGGCTTTAAACTCATCCTTAACTTATCAGGTAATCAATTATGAGTCAGTGAAGATTTTCAAGTTATCAATATCAAGTTTTTTGACAATCTACAAGTCGGCTAAAAGAGTTTCATATTCGGCTTGATTATTTAAGGCTTTAAAATTAACCAAAGGACATATTCGGTTACAATCCCTTCGAAGTTGGTGAGGATGAGACCAGCTCCACTACCTTGTGCATTGGATGTCCATCAATATGTGGCACCCACACCGATGCTAAGTCAGTCTCAGGAATTTTAATTTGCTTTGATTTATCATCGAGTTCATTCTCAGAATTATCGTCAGATATGGTGCACTCAGCGATAAAGTCGGCCTAAACTTGTGCCTCCATTAACGATCGTAGATGATATTGAATATCAAACTCATTGAGTTTTATTGTCCATTTCCCATTCGATCTAAAATATCAGGTCAGTACAGAATTACCTTCAATGGCTGATCTGTCAAGATAACTATTGGATGTGCCAAGAAGTATGGATGAAGTTATTATGATGATATGATCAGAGCATAGATCATCTTTTCCACTCTTAATATCTTATTTCAGTATTATGAAGCATCTTGTTGGTGTAATAAATCGACCGTTGAATTCGATTTTCATCCTCCTAGATGAGTATCGAATTAGCTGCCTCTATCGAAGTCACCAGATAAAGATATAAAGTTTCTCCCATCTTCAATTTCGTAAGTAATGGTGGAGATATCAAATATCTTTTTAGATCTTCGAAGTATTATCGGTACTCATCTGATCATGAAAAGTCTTTTGCTTATTGTAAGGTCTTGAAAAATGATAGACATCTTTCTACCGATCTTGAAATGAATCAGCTGAGTGCGGTGATCATTCCATTAAGTTGTTGTATCTCTTTTTTGGAGCTTGGATGCTTCATATTGATGATAGTCTTTATTTCTCGAGATTAGTTTCAATTCCTCATTGCGAGATGAGAAATCTGAAAACTTTTGAAAGTTATCCTGAATGCATACTTAGTCAGATTCAATTTCATCTGATGTCGTTGAAGTGTGTTGAAGGCTTCTTTCAAGTTTCGAGTATGATCAAAAGTTTGAGAGCTTTTCACTAACATATCATCAACATAGACTTTCATATTACATTCAATTTGTGTCTTGAACAGTTTGTTGACCAGCCGTTAATAAGTAGCTCCAGCATTCTTTAAATCGAATGACATTACTTTATAATAGTAGATGCCTTTGTCGGTTATGAAGGCAGTGTGTTTCTCATCTTTGAGTGCCATCCGAATCTGATTGTAGCCTGTGAAAGCATCCATAAAGCTCAAAAGTTAATGTCCCAAAGTCGCATCAACTAATTGATCGATCTTTAATAAGGAAAATTGTTATTCAGACAAGCTTCATTTAATTTTATGTAGTAGATGCGATTCTTCATTTTTCATTGGATTTTCTCACCATCACTACATTGACGAGCCAATCGAAATAATTAGCTTCTCTGATGAAGCTAGCCGTGAGGAGTTTGTCGACTTCTTCATCGATGACCTTCTGCCTTTCAAGAGCCAAGAATTTTTTTTCTATCTCACCGACCTAATTTTAGGATCAATGTTCAACCAGTGGGTTATTACTTTCGAAGAAATTTCTGACATATCGATTGCCGACCAAACAAAATATTGGCATTTGCTCTTAGTAGATTCACCGATTCTTGTCGCTCGGATCAGATAATTACGATCCAATTTGGACCGTCTTCTCAGGATTATCCTCTCTTAATGGGATAGAATTACTTGCTTGACTGGTTTACCCATTTCTTCATTTTTTTTTTGGTCCAATTTATCAACGGACAAAGAGTCTTCAAATTGATTATTCTTTATAGAGACCATAAAGCATCGTCGACCAAGTTGTTGATCTCCACATATTTCTCCGACTCTATTTCTTGTTAGAAATCAGACCAATAAATGATATGTTGATACTACCGCTCTTAAAATATTGAGTCTGGATCATCCAAGTATGGCATTACAAGCTGACAGAACTCGGATGACTGTGAATGTCAGGAGAATAGTACTCTATTGTGGATCTATTCCTGTAGTTAGTGGGAGAGTAATTTTTCCTTCCACGATAACTGCATCTCCGGTAAAATCAACTAATGGCATTGAGACTCTTTTGAGTCGGTCAGTCGGTAGTCGTATTTGAAAAAAATCAAGTAAAAGAGAATATCAATAAAACTTCCATTATCGACTAAATTTTTTTTACATCATAGTTTGCTATCGTCGTCGAGACGATGACAGCATCATCATGGAGAGTTTGTATTCTTCGAACATCATCTTTCGAAAAAGAGATTATATTGTCAAGTCATCATTTTTTGTCGACTCTTCTTTGGAAGTTGCCTCCCAGTCCTTCGGTTGAGATCATATTGATCACTCCCGCTGTTGGCCGATTGTTGATCATTTTCTCAGCTTATGGCTGAGACTGTTGGTCGGTGAGAGGTTAAGTCGGACGATCTCATCAAAATTTTTTAAGATAGTCATATCGGATCAAGGCCTCTATTTCATCCCTAAGTTAAATACATTGTTCGATATCGTGATCGTGATCATGATGAAATCGATAATACTTCTTCTTGTCGTGACTCCTCAGTGGTGCTTTAATCAGTGAGGGATGTCGAAGATACTCTTCACCTTCAATCTCCATTAAGATATGTGCACAAGGAGCAAAAAGAGGAGTATAGGAGTCATACCTGCTGCCATAGTTGTTCGACCTTGAACTCCGTCGACGGGGTGAAGCTCCTTTATCAATTGTTGACCGACTTGGTTCGATCGGAGCTCTACCTTTTTTATTTTTTTTTGACCTTTTTCTTCTATTTGATGCCGGTCAGAAGCACCTTCATCCGCATGAATATACTTGTATGCATACTCCCAGAGTTTAGCATAGATCCAAGGGAGAGTCTTATCCAGAAAGTAGGTGAATCTGGATCCCCTCAGACCTCTCTTCATGGTCAAAATTGCCATATCTTCATTGAGATCCCTAACCTCAAGTATGGCCGTATTAAAGCGAGTCACGAAATCTCTCAACATCTCTATCTCACTTTGCTTGATGGAGGTGAGATTATCTGATGTCCGTGGCACTTTTCAGCTAGTGCTGAAATGGACCACGAAAGAATGCTCGAGCTGCTCGAAAGAATTTATGCTCTTCAGCTGAAGCCCATAATATCAGGCTCGAGCAGTTTTCGAATAGTTATCGAAAAGTCAATATATAGGAGGACGTCGATCGCCCTTGGATCATCATAAGAGCTTTATAACTCTCTAAATAATCAATTGGGTTAGTGGAGCCATCATATGGCTCTATCTGCGGCATCTTGAATCAAGATGAGATCGGCTCATCCAAGATATGCTGAGAGAGGGATTATGCAGTGTGAAAGTTGTAGTCATTGGAAGACTTTCGACCTTTCATCTGAAGTCGAACAAGTTGGCAGTCGATCTTCTTGAACTTGCGCTCTTAGTCGTCGAGCCGTCATTGCTGAAAAATGCAAGGATAGAATCTCCTGAAGAACTCAAGGATGGAGAAGTAGAAGATACACACGGCCTCTTCCCCTTCTCGATACTATGTATATAAAAAGGAGAGAGAGATCACCACGAATGATGAGCGGCATGATGAGAATGCCAAGAAGCGGTTGTTTGACTCGATGAGAACGTCGAGACGGTCGTCGTTCTGGAGATGAAGAGGGTGAGTGCCGTGAGGACGGCGGCTATGCTTGGATGGCACTGAAAGAGCCACTGGCTCCTCCGTCGGCGGTTGCTGCTCTTGCTGTGTCTATTGTTGTTGGAGACTGTGCACCATCTCCATTAACACTTTCATTTGCTACATTACAGCGATAATTTGTGCATCCATAATGATTACAGGATGCGAAGAGCTGGGCTCTATCAATGAAGATGGAGCAGGGAGATCTATCCGATGGAAAGATTACCTCGCAGATCTTATAGAATTATCTTGAGCTCTGGTCTTTGCCATGATTGCTCGTATTCTCTCCTTTCTGGTGCACCAATCTGTTGTGGCCAATCCTCTATTGTGCCCATCGTCGATAAAGAGCACCTACAAAATGAAGTCCACACTGATCGAAATTATGTCTGACGGATACCCTCTGATGCTTAAGTTAGTGAAAAGTGGTGAACAGTAGATAAGTATTTAAAGAAGCAGAGTTTCAGCTCTAAAGAGTCTCTTATCAAATGCTGTTCATTTACCTCCTTTTATAGACAAGTAGTTGGTAACCATTTATAACGGTTTGATACGTGGGTCCCGGTTATCTTGATATTATGTGATCATGGGATGGATGGTTATATCCCGCCACTGATCATATTCTGACCATTATGTGCTTTCTGCACTGACGGTTTCTGATTTGCCGGCTATATGTCGGTAATCTGAAGATGTCGACTGTATGTCGGTAATTATGGAAGTCCGAATGATCATCGGTCGACAATTCTGATATGTCAACGGTCATCGATCTGAAATCAATCGAGTCATTATAGCTGGAGTTTGTTGAGGATGGTTGAGGATAGCCGACTGTTGGTCGGCTAATCGATTGATAGTCGGTAGTTCGTACTTATCAGACCGATTGAAAGTCGGAATCGAAGAGTCAGCTGAATTATCCCAACAATGAGAATAAGCAAGACTATGAAGATGGATTTTCTACATTTGACTGTTATCCAAGGTTTCAACAGGGATAAACCCCATCACGCAAGCTCCAAATGAGGTATTATTTCATTTATCTAGCCTTTATTTGTCTCTGGGCTATATCTTTCATACTAGGGCGCAAAACGATTGTTTTGAGATCTATATAAATAAATGAATGAGGGAGTTTGGATTATTTGAAAATCTATACAAGACACGATTCAATGATCGGCATTGCAAAAGAAGAACTGTCATCTTTCATGCAAGAGATACAACCGTATTCATTGGGATGGGAGTAGAACAAAGCTGTGGCGATACTCAATTGATCGGGTTGTATATTCTACAGAAAAGAAGGATTCATCTTCCTTCACCCAAATCAATTATTATATCATCCATTGCACAGCTCTGAAAGCATTTTGAACACTTCATCCATCTGTCCACACGATGTCCAGGCCACTAGCGGATGATCCAACAGTGGATTGGAGCGAAGGAAAGTGAATCCTCCTTTGGCACGAAAGATACACCTGTCGGTGCATATTGAAATCTAAACACAGAAAACACCGTCGGAGAACAGGAAGTCCGATTTTTTTAAATAATATTTTTAATAAATATTTAAAAATATGATAGATCGAAATTTATTTTCACACCACTGTCCATATGGAACCATGGATCCAACCCATGATCCCATGACCATCTTGGCATGTGATATGACAACATTGAAATCGTGGCATGTTAATGAATTTTGACAGATCAGTGTACGTAAGTCAAACAATTAATAATAATATATTTTTTTTTTGCGGCTTTCTCCTCACCCAATCTCCCTCCATGCGGCTCCTCCATCGAGCCGCCGCTCCTCCACGCCTTCCTCAGATGCCACCCACGGCTCGTCCGTCCAACCACTACTCCTCTACGCCCCGATGGCTTTCCTTCCACATGCGGTCCCCTTTCTTCTCCATCGCTCGTGCCTTTGAGTCCTCCATCCGCATCTCCCACCCACCGCAGCACCTATGAATTCTTCATCCAACGTTCGTAAAAAAAAATAAAATAAAAATAAATAAATAAATAAATAAATAAATAAATAAATAATAAAATGAAAAGAAAGAAAAGAAAGAAAGAAAGAAAGAAAAGAAGAAGCAGCAGCAGCAGCTTCCCTCGGTGCCCACCATTCGCCGCAACATCCGTCAGTCCTCTGCCTTTCGTTCGTAGAAAAAAAAAAAAAAAAAAAAGGTAAGGATGAAATTGCATGATTGAAATCATGATTCACACCATGCACCAAGATGACCGTAAATTATGAATTGAACTCAGACTTTGAAAATAAGTTTCGGTCCACCGTATTTTTAAATATTTTATTAAAAAATATTATTTAAAAAATCCTAGGAAGCCGCTATTTGATGGTTGAATGCCTTGATCCTGGTCCGTTCTGGACGCGCCCGTGGTCAAAAAGTCGTGAATGTTTTTTATACACATCTTTTTCACATGACGTCCACTCCGGGCGCCCGTAGATTTTCGCTGTCCTTCTGTAACAGTAAACATCATCTTACTCTTTGACTACTCACCAACCAACAGCCAATAGAAACCAAATACCATGCGGGTCCCACTAAAGGGGCACGTTTCAGGATTTTGTAAGGGACCAAAAAGCCTGTCCGCTGCATCGCTGGATTGCGCGAGCACACCCACCAACTTTGACGCGTTCAACATGTTCCACGCCTTTTATCCCACTTTTAAAATACCTTCTTGTCTCTTGGGTACCTAAAATATTGTACCCCCCGGCCCAAAAAAAACCTAAAGTATGCGCGATTTTTTTTAAATGATTGTTCACCCAACGGTATAAAATCTACGTGGCCAGACAATATGGCAAAATCATGAGCCCAGCCCTGACTTCATG
>KE505102.1:203631-214453 GCA_000441515.1 Elaeis oleifera
TATATATATATACACACACATACATATATATATCTGTGTGTGTGTGTGGTGTGTGCATGTGCGTGCATGTGTGTTTATGTATGTATGTATATATGTATTTGTGTGCATGTATACGCGCACACACCCACATGTATATATATATATGTGTGTGTGTGCGCGTGGGTGTGTGTGTATATATATGTATGTGTGTGTGTGTGTGTATATGTATATGTATATATATGTATATATGTATATGTGTATAATGTATATATGTATATATGTTTATATATATATGTATATATATATGTGTATGTATGTATATATATATATGTATATATATACACGCACACACGTACATATATATATATATGTGTGTGTGTGTGTATGTACATGTACATATATATATATATATATGTATATATATATATATATGTTGTGGTCAATTTTTATCGTTTATCGCCGGTGAAGAGCACCTACAAAAGAAAGTTCTCACTGATCGAAATTGTGTCCGATGGGGATCTTCTGATGCTTAAGTCAGCGGAGAGTGATCAACAGTAGATGAAAAATTTTGAAATGATAGAGTTTCGTTCCAGAATTATCTTACCCATACTGCTTATTTACATCCTTTTTATAGATGATTCTGATATAATCGTCGAGCATGTGGTCTTAACATTTTATGATGCTAAATTATCAGACCATGATCTTGGAGTTAATGGATCGTTTATGCCTACTAATGATCGTGATACGTAGTCGATAACTGTTTATAATGGTTAGATGTGTTGAGAAAATAAACCGACTATATATCGATAATAATAGTAAGTCGGTAGTCTTGAAGATTCGAATGAGCATCGGTCGGTAACTCTAATATGTCGATGGTCTTTGGTCGGAGGTTAACCAAGTTGTCGTGGTTGTCCATTGTTGGTTGATAATAGCCGACTGTCGGTCGGTTAGCTGATTGTTAGTCAGAGTATTATATTTGTAAGGCCGATGTAGAGTCGGAGTCGGAGATCGGTAAATGGTCCTAATAGTTGCCCCTACTCCCAAGTCCAAGGTGGTCTGACGTGTATATCATCATGTGGTTTCACATTGGACGAAGGAAATTGTCACGTGTCGTCTCAAGCTCTGACTCGACTGCTGATGTTAATGACTTTTTGAAGTATGAGCGATCTCCGACTATTTTATTGTTTCGATATTTGTGAAATCATTCTTGAGCTGTCATTTCAGAAAGATAATTCGGCCCCGGATAATTTGATTCTGACTAGTAGATTATGACCACGTGTCAAAACATCATTAGCTCTGAGCTATTCACATGGATAACGGTGAGGTGGCACGATCAGGAGCAGATACATCGAATCATCTGACCAATGGTCGGTCTGAATGTTGCCACGTGTTGTTATTTGATGAAATCCAAATTTGATTGATTTCATCTGGGCCATTAAGGGATCCTATATATATGGAGTCACTTTTAGCCAAACTTTTACTTTACATTTGTCACAATTCTCTACAGTGGAAGGTTTTGCCGGTCGTCCCAGTACTAGGAGCTCTCGGGCTTTGCTTCTTGCGTCATCTCTGATTTTAGGTTGAGTTCCCTTGTCCTCATCCTTGGATCTTTTTTCCCTTAGGGTTTTCTTCTTTTCTATAGTTTTTCATGGCTAGTAGAAAAACTTCTTCTTCTCGGGATAGTTGGTCGGAGAATCCAGTCGATGACACTCCTTCGGGAATGAAAATGGAAGCTTTTCCTTATCCAGATCCAATGTTGAACGGCTCCGAAAACAGTACCATATTCTGAAGCAGTATCAGCTTTCTGCACCTAGTTCAGACGATCGGATAAATTTCCTCCTCCGAGTTAGGTCGCAATTTATGTCGAAGACCTTCGGGCCGATCTTCGAATCTCGATTTCAGAGTTCATCCAGAATCTTCTTGATTGTTATGGTCTCTGCCCTGCTCAGTTGGCCCCAAATTCCATCCGGCTGATCATCAGCTTCGCCCTATTGTGTCAGCTTATACTGACTGTTCTTCATCCTTTCCTTTTCAATCTTTCTTCATCCTTCATCCTCATCCGAAGGTCAAGGGTTGGTGGTTCTTCAATCCGAGGAAAGATCTTTCTTTCATCACTGATCTTCCATCGTCCATTCATGGATGAAAAATCAATTTTCTTCATTTCTTCTTCTTCTCCTTGGGGCTTTCCTTCGTGTTGGGGTGACCTAAAGATTGGTCCCAACGAGAACAGTCGGGTGGAGGCCGATGATTGGGAAGACTTCATCTGACTGAAAGACATGGCAGTTCCACCGCAGTGAGAGCTGATGACCGAACAAGCTCTCTACGAAGTCGGGCTTAGTTCGATCACTTCTTTAGGTATAACATAGTCAGCTGTTTACTTTTGCTTTTGTTGTTTCTAAACTGTATTGATTTTTTGTTCTGATTGTAGTCATGCAGTCGAGGACACGAGTGTCATCTGTCGACATTCATCTGCACACTGCCAAAAAGAAGGCAGCATCCAAAGCTGGCCCTCGTCGACCGTCGAAGAAAGTCTGATCGCCACTCCATCCGCACCAGCGAGGGAATCCGATATTCTGTTGGAGTCAATTTTTGATCCAATTTTGGCATTGTCGGCCCCGACAATGCTTCTTAAGGTGCCGTCTGTTGAAAATGAGACGGCAAGAAATAATGGAGCTACAGCAAAACCATCGATGGCTCCATCAACTGAGGTTTGGACCGGGGTGGAGGTCACGGTCGAACCAGAACAGTCTGTGGCTACACTAGTCATTCCTCCGATGGAACACTCTTGGACGCAGTCGAGCTCCGACTTTTCAGGATTCTCAAGCACGGGACTGCTGACCGGAGATCGAGGGAAGGCACCAGCGACTTCAGCTGATAACGGGTCATCTGCAGGCCTTTCGACTCTCGTCAATATTCGGATCTCCAAGGGTGAGTCTGCCTTGGCCAATCCAGCATTGGTCAGGCGACTCATCAAAGCTGCCCTTCTTCCGACTAATCGAGAGAACAGGAAGAATAGAACTATTGCTAAAATATTTCTTCTTTTATCTGATGATACTCTGGGTAAGTTTTTTGATATTTTTTTTTGATCTGACTTGATTCATCTTTTGCTTTTAGTGGGCACATGACATGCACGATCTTGAGAGCAGCTATCGAAAATTACCGACTTTAATCGGTCATGGATGGATAAGGTGGCAGCCATCACCGTCCAGAAGACCGCTGTCGTAGAACAACTTCAGGCGGCGACTGAATGGGAGCAGAAGCTTCTGGAGCAGATCTCCCAATTGACGGCCGACCTACAATCTTCCAAAGCTGAACTTGAGTCAGCTCATCAAAATATCTCATCTCTTGAGTCACGGATCAAGAGCAAGAAGCACTCCATCCATCGGCTTCGGTGAGAGAGGGATGGATGCATTGATGAACTTGAAGCAGAGCGTGGAAGGCATCGGGCCACTCTGAAAAGGTTGGCACTGGCCGAAGCTGAGTCGGCCTCTGCAAGAGTTGAAGTAGAGTCGGTGAGAGAAGCCTAAACCAAGCCATCGAGAAGTTCAAGAACTCAGAAAATTCAAAGAAAAATCCTCGAAGGCGGATTGCTTCATATTGCGTCGGGTAAGAGGACGGTCGAGATGCGGTCAGAAGTTATACCGAACTTGGACTTGAGCAGCATCATTCCTCCTAGCTCGGGAGATGAAGCTGCTGAAGAAGGGGTTGCACCAACTGAAGATGATGCATCGACTGCACCAGAAGCTGTTCTAATCGTCGATGCTGCATCGGAGCAAGGAGATGAAGACAACGACTAGTGATCGGTGTAGCATTTTATTTTCTTTGTAATCAAAATTTGTAATCAAACTTTAGTCCAATTTTGTAACTTTCTTTCAATGAATGAAATTTTTTTTCTAAGTACCAATTCTTCTTTTCTGTGTGTCTGCAATATTGTTGAATCATATTTTGATTACCAAATATCAATAAGTGAGTCGAACGTTCAGTAGTAATTGTAGAATTGTTCGTTAGTCGAATATCAATTGACATACTTTTCTTTAGGTATTAGGATAAACGGTGATAAGTCGAACATCCATCGACTGACCATAGTCAAGTTGGTATAGTTTCAATCCGATCTAGATCATATTGACATAGTATTTCGCTTAGTTAAAATTAAGTCGGCATAAATAGTCATTCGACTAAAGTCAGCTTTTACAGTGGAAAGCCAAGATATAGTCGGTACCAAGATACAGTTGGTATATCGACTTTTATAGTGAAAGCTGAGATATAGTCAATGTGTCGATTTTTATAGTGAAAACTAAATATAGCTGATAGAAATTGATCGTCCATTCATCGGTCTAACATCACTTTGTAGTTGGCTAAAACTTTGTGATTCTGAAATTCAATGTTTCATTCTGAGTACTGTACATATGAACAATTTATTGATAATACATCTTTAAGTTGTCAGCATTTCATGTTCGAGGATAGCTGTTCCCTCAAAAATTTCCAACCGATATATGTCTGGTCTAAGTATCTTAATTATTTTGTAGGGTTTTCTTAATTTGGAGATAATTTTCTTGGTCCAGAGATTTTAAGATTTCTGCCTTCCTTAGGACCAGGTCTCTTGGATGAAAACTTTTGGCTTAACTTTTGCATTATAGTACCGGACTATTCTTTGTCAATATGCTACCATTCGAACTTAAGCTTACTGTCGGACTTCTGAAAGTAAGTCTAGATCGGCTCTCCGATATTCTGAATTATTCGGCTCATTGTATTGTTCCACCATTGCTGATGGTAATCCGATCTCAAGTGAGATCATCGCTTCTATTCTATAAGCCAGATTGAATGACAATTCTTCTGTTGGTATACGAGAAGTTGTTGGATATGCCCATAAGATCGGATATAGTTCTTCCACCCAGAGGCCTTTAGCTTCATTCAGTCTGATTTTGAGTCCATACAGGATTGTTCAATTTGTCACTTCTACTTTATCGTTGGATTGTGGATGACCGACTAATGTGAGTTTGTGCGTAATATAAAATTTCGCATAGAATTCTTTAAAATTTTGATTGTCGAATTGTCGACCATTGTCAATGATGATGGTGTGTGGTAGACTGAATCTGCATATGATTGATTTTTAAATGAAGTCTTTCATCTTATTTCAGTGATTTGTACCAGAGGTTCAACTTTCACCCATTTGATGAATAATCAATGACGACCACTATGAACTTCTTCTGACCAAATGACAGAGAAAAAGGATCAAATATGTTAATTCTTCACTGTGCGAAGGGCCATGATACGATAATTAATATCAACTGATTGACTGATTGGTGTTGTATATTTGCATATTTCTGACATGGTTCACACCTTCAGATAAGTTCAGCTGCATCTTTTTTCATGGTGGGCCAATAATATTCTTGTCGTAAGACTTTATAGGCTAAAGATTTGCCTCTTAAATAATTTTCATAAATCTCTCTATGAACTTCTCTGAGTGCATAGTCGGTATCTATCGGTCCCAAACACTTCATAAGGGAAGAGAGAACGATCTCTTATATAATTGACCATTCATCAAAATATATTGTAAAGCCGTCCATCTGAGTCATTTGATTTCTGAGGGATCCATAAATAGAGTTCCATCAGTCAAGTATTGGATGATCGGATCCATCCAGCTTAGCTCATCATTGAGTTGTAGCACTTCATCGACTTTATCAATACTCGGCTATTCAAGACATTCGACGAATGTCTGACCCAGCAAGTTAAAAGAATAGTTATGAGTCACAAAAGTGCATCGGCTCAAGTATTTTCTATCCTTGGGATGTGAAAGATCTCAAAATATTTTAAGGTTGATGTTAGATCTTTCACCTTCTAAAGATACTTCATCATGATGGGATCTTAGGCTTCAAACTCATCCTTAACTTGTCCAGCAATCAACTGTGAGTCGGTGAAGATCTTCAGGCTGTCAATATTAAGTTCCTTGGCAATCTTTAAGCTAGCTAGGAGTGCTTCATATTCGGTTTGATTATTCGAAGCTTTGAAATTGAATCGAAGAGCATATTCAGTTATAACCTGTTCGAAATTGGTGAGGATGAGATCAGCTCCATTGTCTTGTGTATTAGATGCTCCATCAATATGTAGCACTCATGCCGACGTTAAGTCGGGTTCAAAAGTTGTAGCTTGTTTATTTTGTCATTAGATCTATTCTCAAGATTATTATCAAATATTATACACTCGATGACAAAGTCGACTAAAACTTGTGCCTTTATCGATGGACGTAGACGATATTGGATATCAAATTCGTCAAGCTTTATTGTCCACTTTGCCATTCGACCTGAAGTATCAGGTTGGTGTAAGATTGCTTTCAACGACTGATCTGTCAAGACGATAATAGGATGTGCTTGAAAGTATGGATGAAGTTGCTGTGATGATATGATTAGAGCGTAGATCATCTTCTCCGCTCTTGAATATCTTACTTCAATATTGTGAAGCACCTTGCTAGTGTAGTAGATAGGCCGTTGAATTTGATTTTCATCTTTTTAGATAAGTACCGAACTAACTGCCTCCATCGATGTTGCCAAATAGAGATACAAAATTTCTCCGACCTTTGATTTGTAAGTAGTGGTGGAGACGTCAGATATTATTTTAGATCTTCGAAAGATTGTCAGCACTCATCTGACCATGTGAAGTCTTTTGCTTATCTCAAGATTTTGAAGAAAGGCAAGCATCTTTCTACTGATTTTGAGATGAATCAGTTGAGCGCGGTGATCCTTCCATTGAGCTGTTGTATCTCTTTCTTCGAGCTTGGATGCTTCATGTTGATGATAGTCTTTATTTTTCGAGATTGACTTCGATTCCTCATTGTGATACAAAATATTCAAAAATTTTAGAAGTTATCCCGAACGCACACTTAATTAGATTCAATTTTATCTGATATTATCGAAGTGTGCTGAAGGCTTCTTCCAGATCCTGAACATGATTAGTAGTTTGAGGACTTTTCACTAGTATATCATCTACATAGATTTTCATATGTCGCCTAATTTGCATCTTGAATATCTTGTTAACTAGCTATTGGTAAGTCGCTTCGGTATTTTTTAAATCGAACGGTATCATGTTATAACAGTAGATACCGTTATCAGTTACGAAGGCTGTATGCTCCTCATCTTCAAGTGCCATCCGAATCTGATTATAGCCAGCAAAGATGTCTATGAAGCTCAGAAGTTGGTGTCCAGAAGTTGAATCAATCAGTTGATCAATTTTTCAGTAGAAGAAAATTATCCTTCGGACAAACTTTATTCAGATTCGTATAGTCAATGTAGATCCTCCACTTTTCATTGGCCTTTCTCACCATTCTATATTGGCAAGCCAATCAGAATAATTAGCTTCTCTGATGAAGCCAGTTGCGAGGAGCTTGTCAACTTCTTCGTCGATGATTTTCTGCTTTCAGGTACAAAGGTCTTTTTTTTGTCTCACCGGCTTAACCTTTAGATCAATGTTTAGCCGATGGGTTATTACCTTCGGAGGAATGCCTGGCATGTCAGTAGCCGATCAAGCAAAAATATCAGTGTTGGCTCTGAGTAGATTTATTAGTTACTGTCACTCTGGATCAGACAGTTGTGATCCAATTTGGACCATCTTCTCAGGATTCTTTTTTTAGTGGGATAGAATTAATTGCTCGACTGGTTCACCCGTTTCTTCATTTTCTCTTTGGTCTAATTTATCAATGGACAAAGAGTCTTCAGATTGATTATTTTGTGTGAAAATCAGGAAGCAGCATTAGATAAGTTGTTGATCTTCACGCATCTCTCTGACTTCATTTTTTGTCAGAAATCAGACTAGTAGATGATATGTTGAGACTACTGCTCTCAGAGCATTAAGTCCAGATCGTCTGAGTATGGCATTATAAGTCGAAGAAACTCAGACAACCGTGAATGTCAAAAGAATAATATATTTATTGTGGTTCAGTTCCTACGGTTAATGAGAGAGTGATTTCTCCTTCCACAGTAACTGCATCCCCAGTGAAGCTGACTAATGGCGTCGAGACTCTCATGAGTCGATCAGTCAGTAGTCGCATTTGAAAGAAAGTCGAGTAAAATAAAATATCTGTCGAGCTTTCATTATCCACTAATTTTTTTTTACATCATAGTTTGCTATCGTTGTCGAGACAACGACAGTATCATTATGGAGAGTTTGTATTCTCCGAACATTATCTTTCGAAAAAATAATTACATTATCAAGTCGTTGTTTCTTCATTGACTCTTCTTTGGAAGTTACCCCTTAGTTCTTCGATCGCCTGGAGATCATATTGATTACTCCCACCGTTAGTCGATTGTTGAGTGTCTCCTCAGCTTGCGGTTGAGGTTGTTGGTCGGTGGGAGATTGAGTCGGATGATCACGTCAGAATTTTTCAAGATAGCCTCATCGAATTAAGGCTTCTATCTCATCCCTGAGTTGGATATACTGTTCGGTATCGTGACCATGATCATGATGGAACTGATAGTACTTCTTCCTGTCTCGGCTCCTTGATGGTATTTTCATTGGCGGGGGATATCGTAAATACTCCTCTCCTTCGATTTCCATAAAATTTACGCACAGAGAGTAGTAAGAGGAGTATAGGAGTCATACCTGCCATAGTTACTCGACTTCGGACTCTGTCGTTGAGGTAAACTTGCTTGTTGATAGTCAGTCTACTTGGTTCGGTCGGAGCTTCACTTTTTTTTATTTCTTCTTCTGACCTTTTCATCTGTCTGCTGTGGTCAGAAGCATCTTTATCCGCATGAATGTACTTGTACACACACTCCAAAAGTTCAGCATAAGTTTGGAGGAGAGTTTTGTCTAAAGAATATGTGAATCTGGATCCCCTCAGATCCCTTTTCATGGCTGATATGGCCATATCTTCATTGAGGTCCCTGACCTCAAGTGTGGCCGTATTGAAATGAGCCACAAAATCTCTCAACGTCTCTGTCTCACCTTGCTTGATTGAGTAGAGACTGTTTGATATCCGTGGCAGCCTTCGGTTAGTACTGAAGTGGGCCACGAAAGATTGTTCGAGCTGCTTAAAGGAGTTGATACTCCCCGACTGAAGCCCAGAATACCACGCTCGAGCAGCCTTCCGAATAGTTGTCGGAAAGTCAATGCATAAGAGGACGTCGGTTGCCCCTTGAATCATCATGAGAGCCTTATAACTCTTCAAATGGTCGATCGGATTGGTGGAGCCACCGTATGGCTCCATCTGTGGCATCTTGAACTGAGAGAGAATCGATTCATTTAGGATGCACTGAGAGAGAAGCTGGGCAGTGTGGACATCATAGACGTTGGAGGACTTCCGACCTTCCACCTGAAGTCAGGCAAGCTGACGATCAATCTCTTTGAACTTGCGTTCATAGTCGTCAAGCTGTCGTTGCTGAGAACTCCAGGGGTAGAACCCCTTGAAGAGCTTGAAGAGGGAGAAGCAGAAGGAGTCCGTGGCCGTTTTTCTTTCTGATATTATGTGCATAAGAAGGAGAGGGAGAGCACCGCGAATGATGGGTGGCATGGTGGGAGTGCCGAAAATATGGCTGTCCGTCTCGATGAGTGTGTCGAGACGGTCGCTGCTTTGAAGAAGAGGAAGGTGAGCACTGTGGAGGACGGTGGCTGTGCCTAGATGGCACAAAATGAGCCACCAACTCCTCCACCGACGACTGCTACTGCTGGGGACTTTGAACCGCTTCTGTCAAAACCTTCATTTGCTGTATCAACGCAGCAATTTGCACATTCGTAGTGACCACAGGACATGAAGAACTAGGCTCTGCCAATGGACGTGGGGGAGAAACATCTTTCCGACAGGAAGACTGTCTCGCCGATCCCGTCGAGTGCTGGCCTCTGATTTTTGGCATGGTTGATTGTATCATTTTTCCTACCTGGCGCGCCAATCTGTTGCAGCCAATCTCCAATCATCTATCGCCGATGAAGAGCACATGCAAAATAAAATCCTCACAGATCAGGATTGTATTCGACGGGGACCCTCCAATGCTTAAGTCAGCGAAGAGTGGTGAACAGCAGATGAAGAATTTTGAAATGGCAGAGTTTCGATCCAGAATTATCTTATCCATGTAGCTCATTTACCTTCCTTTTATAAATGATTATGATGTAATCGTCGAGCACGTGGTCCCACTTTTTATGACGCTAAATTATCGAACCATAATCATGGAGTTAATGGGTCGTTTATACCCACTAATGACCGTGACACGTAGTCGGTAACTGTTTATAACAGTTAGATGTGTTGAAAAGATAAGCCGACTATACGTCGGTAATAATAGTAAGTCGGTAGTCCTGAAGATCTGAATGAGCATCAATCGGTAACTCTAATATGCTGATGGTCTTCGGTCAGATGTTAACTAAGTTATCGTGGTTGTCCATTGTTGGTTGATAATAGCTGACTATCGATCGGTTAGCTGATTGTTAGTCGGAGTATTATATTTATAAAACCGATGTAGAGTCGGAGTCGAGGGTCGGTTGAATGGTCTCAACAGTATATATATATATGTATGTATATATACGTATATATACATACATATATATACATACATACATATATATATACATACATACATATATATATATACACCACACATACATATACATACATATATATATGTATGTATGTATATATGTATATATGTGTATATATGTATGTATATACGTATGTATGTATGTACACACATATGTACATGTACATATGTATATATATATATGTCTGTGTGTGTATATATATATGTATATATACATATGTGTGTGTGTATATATATATATGTGTGTGTGTATGTATGTATGTATATATATATGTATGTATGTATGTATGTATGTATGTATGTATATATATGTATCTATATATATA
>KE505102.1:237209-262577 GCA_000441515.1 Elaeis oleifera
GGGTCGATTCAAAAAATAAATCTGATTTTTTACAAAATATACTTCAAAATATTAAATTGCCTCCAATAGATTACACATCTTTTGTTCTTGCTTTTGAGACTTTCGAATTAGGTCTTGATAAAATTACAATTTTGCCCCTGAAATATAATAAATCTTTTTCAACCAAATCATTAGTAACCTTCTCAAATATTTGTAATCATCAAAATTAATTCAACGATCAACATCAATCTAAATGGATTTAGCTTTGGCATAAATGAATCTGGTTTATAAACAGATGAATTCGACATTACTGATGTATTAAAATTATTGAATTTTGATTTAGATTCTTGACACATTTAACCTATATAGACCCATTTTAATAAATGTTTTCGGTCATGAAATGACCTGCTTAACCTATCTAAAATTTGATTAACCCATTTAAAATCTACTTAATTTTTTAACATGAACCAACCCATTTATTAATCAATTTATATCGCTCAGGTCGGATTATTTGTTCCATAGAATGTCAAGTTTAATTTTAGAATTTTGTCCTATTTAATATACTTAGGCCTTATTTGGATTGATAGATATTTAATTTGACATGTATCTAGACTAGGCATCTAATTTTCAAGTGGGATTAACATCGATAAGATTTGATTCTCAAAGGATAGGAGTTGATATTGACTAGGTGGATATGAAGCTATTATGTCATTGTTAGATGTATGTCCTAGAAATCAATATGAAAAATATATTGTAACAGTTATAGGACATATATTTATACTTAAACTATTAATTTATCAATAAATTTTTTTTTCTATCTATTCTTGTCTAATGTGTCTAAGAATCGTCTTAGGAATTAATAATTAAAATATATATTCTCAAGAGTTGAGACTTAGAGATATGTATAATTAATTCTTAAATTACTCCCGATTGATGGATCATCATGGGGATGATGGATGATCAGGTTAAGATCGATGCACAGATTGCTTTCTTTAGGATAGACGAATCTTTAGTCTACAGTGTAGAGATATTGAACGAGAGTGCAGATAGTTGTTAAAAAATATCGGTATTGAGCATGACCATACAAAAAATCACATAGATGTCTACTTATTCATCAGTGATTTTTTCGATGTTATAGTGGTGTGAGTAGTTCTTTGATCTGCGGTACCTCAGCTGCTCATATGGGGTTGCTGTAGTTTGACTGCATATAAACATGATCTCCTAACTATTTGGATCTTTATAGTGTATATTGTTTACAGTAGATTCATTGTAGGAGTAGGGTGTGCATCTAAAAGGGATCTATCGATCTTAGTAGATAAGGAATAGTCGTATGAAATTTGAGAACTAGCTGAGTTCTTAAGTCTGTGGCCATAGTGAGATGATTGATGAAAAAAAGTTTTTATGAATTTTATATTTTAAACTTTAGCTAATTGAATCTTTCATATGATGGATTTGGAGTTTGATGAGTTTTCATAACCTCCATCTTGTCAGAACTCACGATAGAGGAACTAAATCGCACGGTAACTATACTTAAGGGTTCTATTTATTCTATTCTATTGAGTTATCACCATATGCTACTAAGTATCACTAGTGGATTGTGAGAGCTCACTAGGATCATTCTGGATCAATGATCTTTGTTGGATGAGAGTTGAAAATATTCTAACTTATTGAAAGATGTTTCGATGATACTTTGATGGAGATCATAGTATATCTTACTACCAGATAAAACAGAACCTATGGGATCATACACAAAAAGAGTTTGATTAGATCAAATGGTTGGATGATAATCAAATGATTAATATGATTGATGATTTGGATCAATTTGTAAAAGTTATAAGTATAGGATCAGCTAACGATTAGCAAGGAGGACTTAATTATAATTATTGCAATCTAATTTGATGAGATTAAGTCTTAAATAATTAAATCAGATTTAATTATTTAAACTTGACCTAATTGGACTTTTGGTTCAGAATTAGATTCTAATTGAATTAGGATTAAGTCTGAATCGAATTGGACTCGAATCAGGTTTGAATTAGATTCGAATTGAACCCTGACTTGAATCCAATCAAATCGAGAGCTAGAGTCTCAATTTTTAAGACTCTCTCTCGTCTCTCATGATAGAAAGAAGGGGCACGCATGGGGATGCACACCTCCTCCTTTGGCATGCACAAATGAGAAGAGAGGGCACCAAGAGTGGGCACCCCTCTTCGCTGATACTCTCTCAATCATATCTTATTCTTATCCATCAATTTAAGTTAAATTTGATTTAAACTTGAATTTGAACCCTAGATGGATAGGATAAAAGAATTGGGGCATTGGTAGGGAAGCTTGGGGTGCCATGAATAGGTGATACCAAATTTCTATATGATTTTTCACCAGAGAAAAATTCGAGTGCCGCCCCCTTTCTTTCTGCGCCCTTAATTCCACACACGGAACCCCTTGGACAGCCATAGAGGAAGAGAGATGAGAGAGAGAGAGAGAGATTAGAAAGATAGAAGAAAAAAAAGAGTTCTCTTATCACCTCTCTGCTTCCTCTAATGTTGCGTGATCAGCGTTCGCACATATATCCATCTTCGGATCATCTTCTATGATAGTTGAAGAAGGAAATCAGATTCAAATCAGAGAAGTGAAGATCTGAAAGAGAGCTAGCACTTCGGTGATCTCTCATGCTTCTGATCTGCTTCAGTCCTGTGTGAATATCCATAGAGACCGGATGCATATGCTGCTTCAATAGAACCTACAGATATTCTTAGATCCTGATCTTGCTGAAGGAGTTTAGCAATTCAAGTAGATGATCTGATCATCCAGATTTATTTTTGCTTTGAAATCAATTGTATGATCTTTATTTATTTTCATCATATAAACTAGATTCATAGATATCAGATTAGATCTATACATGCGTAGATTAAAATAGTTTAATCTGATCTTCCATTGCGTTTTTGAAATTATTTTGAAAAATCTGCATACATGACACTTCAAAACCCAAGAGTCATTACCCGCACTTGCTCTATAAACAAGAAAAAGGGGATTTAATAGTAGTTGAAACCACCGATAAAAGTAGAGAAAATAGGTGGGGAAACTTTTTCTAGTAATTGTACCGATCACTTACTAAGCTGCTGCTAAAAGTGCTATAGTTATTTTGATCCCATTGAATTATATAACTGTTGGAGAAAGTATACTTTTGGTAGCAATTTTCATGAAGATTTAGCAGTATTTTTCAACTGCTAGAGAAATTTTATCTCACGGTCATGACTACTACCAAAAAATTGTAATAGTCATCTTATTTGACTGATAATTAAACTTTTAGCAGATTCTGATTGTTGTTAAAAGTCATGCATAAACTTTTAGCGGTGGTCATGACCACTAGTAATTATATTTTTTGGCAGCAATTTTGACCACTGCTAATGGTGTGGAAACTTTAGTAGCAATTCTGATAGCTGACTATACTTTAATTTTTTTAAATAATAGATAATCTAGTAATGCTACCGTGGGCATAACACAATAATCATATTTTATTGCATATTGAAACCACTTGATACACCATTTTTCGCCATATATACTCATTAAATTAACATGAATAAGTAATAGAGAATCACCAAATACATAAAAGAAATTTCCAAATTAGCTTTCACAAATGAGTGTTGTTGGAGTAAACCGACCGATCTCCGACACACACCGATCGACGTCTGACTTTGACCCACCAAACGAATAGACAATCCTGGAAGCGATTACCGACTATATGTCGGCTGAGCAGGCCGATGCTACTTTCGATCGACCAACCGAACATCTCTCATCGAACCAAGATCGGTAGGCGATCGATATTCGAACTCTACAGATAATAAACTACTTCGACCGTCGGTATTTCAGAGTTACTAACCGACTTCTGACGCACGGTCGATCGACTCATTCAAATATATCATAACCGTCACGGACGGTTACTCCACTGATACTGCGGCGTAATCCATGGGGATTAATAACCCACTATGAGATTACCGTCCTGTGATTCTACGTCGCTAAATATGGAACCATATCTGACAGTTACGACAATCTACTCTATAAAAAGGGGGTAAGACAACAAGTTTCGATAAGTTAATTTTATACGTTGAGCTCTGTCTCCGTTCTCATTCCACTGTTGCCCAATCTTCTTCTGTAACTTAAGCATCGGAGGGTCCCCATCGGAGACAACTCCGGTCAGTGTGGACTTCATTTTGCAGGTGCTCGTTCCTGGCGGAAAGATGACGAGGGGATTGGCAGCAACAGATTGGCATGCCAGGAAGGGAGAGACAGCGGCAAGAAAGAAACTCGTAATGACAAGAACCAGAGCTCAATGATCAACAGCAACCGGCTCGGTGAGACACTCTTCCCAGTTCTCCACGCCCCGTGGTTACCACAGACGCTCAGATTGCTGCAATCGCACAACAAATAAACATCCTCACAGAGGTAGTCAAAAGCCTCCAACAACAGCAAACCTAGCCACCACAACCACTGGCGAAGCAACCGGTGGCGCATTTAGCACCTTTCGAGCATAGCCATCATTATCTGCGACGATCTCCGTCTCCTCCATCAGAGCGGTGAACTCGGCTCTCTCAACGGGATGAGCAGCGACACTCGCGGCACTCTCGACGTGCCACCCACCATTCACGGTGCCCCTCTCCTTCCCAGTTAGATCGAGCAAGGAAGGAGAAGCGACCGCGAACACTATCTGCCTCTAATTCATTGGGAGGATCAACCCTCAAAGTCTCCCACCACCGATAGCTTGAAGACTACGAACGTAAGTTCGAAAAATCGACCGCCGACTCGCCCAACTCCAGATGGATGGTCAAAAATCGTCAAACAACTTCGATTTTCATACCGTCCAGCCTCTCTCCCGACTTATTTTGAACGAACCGATCCCACCTCGGTTCAAGATGCCGCATGTGGAGCCCTATGATGGTTCCATCGACCCAATCGATCACCTCGAGAGCTATAAGGCTCTCATGACAATCCAGGGAGCAACCGATGCCCTCCTGTGCATCAGCTTCTCGGCTACACTTCGGAAAGCTGCTCGGGCCTGGTACTCTGGGATTCGGTCGGAAAGTATCCACTCCTTCGAGCAGCTGGAATATTCCTTCGTGGCCCATTTCAGCACCAGTCGGAGGCCACCACGAACCTCGGATAGTCTCTTTTCGATCAAACAAGGAGAGACCAAAATACTTCGAGATTTTGTGGCCCGATTCAATGCGGCCACGCTTGAGATCAGGGACCTCAATGAAGATATGGCCATATCGGCCATGAAAAGAGGTCTGAGGGGGTCTCGATTCACATACTCATTGGATAAAACCCTCCCTCGGATGTATGCTGAACTCTTAGAATGCACGTACAAATACATACGCATAGACGAAGAAGCTTCTGACCGACGTCAGACAGAAACAAAGGTCAGAAGAAAAAGTAGAAGAAGAGTAAGGCTCCGATCGAAATAAGTAAGCCCCCATCCAATAAGCAAGCCTCACCTTGACGACGGAGTCTGAGGCCGACACATAACAGGTATAATTTCTATACCCCTCTCTTTGCTCCTCGTGCACAGATCTTCATGGAGATCGAAGGGACGGAATATCTATGAAATCCTCCGTCGATGAAAGTGAGGAACCATGATCGACGGAAGTATTGTCGATTTCATTGAGACCACAGTCATGATACCGAATAATATATTCAGCTCAAGGATGAAATAGAAGCCCTGATATGATGTGGCTACCTCGAAAAATATAGGAAGGAGCCACCGACTCAACCCCTTCTCGATCGATGACCCCAAACGACTGAGGAAGCTGTGAATAACCAACGGATCGCGGGAGTCATCAACATGATCACCAGACGGCTGGACCGGGGGCAACTTCCGACGAGGAGTCGACGAAGCGACCAAGACTCCATGATGTAATAACTTTCTCGAAAGAAGATGCTCGGAGAATTCAAACTCTCCATGATGATGCTGTTGTTATTTTAGCAACAATAGCGGATTGTGATGTAAAAGGATACTTATTGATAATGGAAGCTCAACTGACGTTCTGTTTTACTCGATCTTCTTTCGAATGAAATTATCGATTGACCGACCCAAAAAAATCTTGACATCGTTAGTTGGCTTCATTGGAGATGCGGTCACAGTGGAAGGAGAAATCACCCTCCCCCTAACCGCTGGGATTGAACTACAACAAAGCACCGTCTTCATAACTTTTACGATCGTCTGAGTACTCTCGACCTACAACGCCATACTTGAAAGATTCAAACTAAATGCTCTGAGAGCGATAGTCTCGACATACCACCTGTTGGTCCGATTTTCGATCAAAAATGATGTCGGAGAAATGTGCGGAGATCAACAACTCGTTCAACATTGTTCACGATCTTCGCCCAGAATAATAAACCTGAGGACTCCCTGCTGGCTGATAAATTAGACCAAAGGGAGAACCAAGAAAAGGGTGAGCCAGCCGAACAATTGACTTCCATCCTGATAACAGAAAATCCTGAGCAAATGATCCGAATCGGGTCACAATTGTCCGACTCAAAGCGACAACAACTAATCAAATTGCTCAAAGCCAATGCTGACATCTTTGCTTGGTTGGTCATGGACATGCCTAACATTCCTCCAGAAATAATGACTCATCGGCTCAACATCAATCCAACCGTCAAGCCAGTGAGACAGAAAAACGATCCTTTGCCCCGAAAAGATAGAAAGCCATCGACGAGGAAGTTGACAAACTATTCGCAGCGGACTTCAACAGAGAAGCCACATTTTCAGACTGGCTCACCAACGTAGTCATGGTGAAAAAGGCCAATAGAAAATGGAGGATCTACATCGACTACACTGATCTGAATCGAACCTGTCTGAAAGACAGCTTCCCACTGCCAAAGATCGACCAGCTGGTAGACGCGACATCGGATCATCGACTACTGAGCTTCATGGATACCTTTGCTAGATATAATCAAATCCGCATGGCACTAGAGGGCGAGGAACACACGACTTTCGTGATCGATAAGGGCTTATATTGCTACAAAGTAATGCCTTTCGGTTTGAAAATGTCGAAGCCACCTATCAATGACTCGTCAACAAAATTTCAAAGCACAGATCGGATGAAACATAGAAGTGTATGTGGATGATATGCCAGTGAAAAGCACCCAGACTTCGAACCATATTTGAGACTTGGAAGAAGCTTTCAACACGCTCTAACGACACCAAATGAGGTTAAATCCGACCAAATGTACGTTCGGAGTGACCTCGAAAATTTTTTGGATTTCTTATTTCACAATGAGGGATCGAAGCCAACCTCGAAGAATAAAAGCTATCATCGGTATGAAGCATCCAAACATGAAGAAGGAGGTACAACAACTGAATAGGATAATCACTGCACTCAGCCGATTTATCTCTAGGTCGGTTGAGAGGTGTCTACCATTCTTCAAGACTTGGAGGCAAACGAAGGACTTCTCCTGGTCAGATGAATACCGACATGCCTTCAAAGACCTGAAGAAGTACCTGGCTTCCCCACCTTTACTCATAAAATCAAAGATCGGAGAAATACTATATCTCTACTTGGCGACATCGACAGAGGCGGTTAGCTCGGCACTCATTCGGAAAGATGAAAATCGAATTCACCGACCGGTCTACTACACTAGCAAAGTACTCCATAATGCTGAAGTTTGATATTCATGAGTAGAGAAAATGATCTATGCTCTGATCATATCGGCGCAATGACTTCACCCTTACTTTCAAGCACACTCCATTGTGGTCCTTACCGATCAATCATTAAAAGCGATCCTGCACCGTCCTGATACATCGGGACGAATGGTGAAGTGGGCGGTGAAGCTAGACGAATTCGACATATAATTCCAACCACAACCATCCATGAAGGCACAAGTTCTAGCCGACTTCATCACAGAATACACAATAACCGACAACAAGTCGGAAGATGCAACTACGAAGGAGGCTGCAACCCCCAAGCCCGACCTAAGGTCGACCTGGGTGCTGCATATTGACAGGGCATTGAATGCTCAAGGCAGTAGAGCTAGCCTCATTCTCACCAACTCAGAAGGGGTAGTCACCGAGTACGCCCTTCGATTCGACTTCAAAGCTTCAATTAACCAAGCCGAATACGAAGCTCTCTTAGCCGGTTTAAAAATGGCTAAGGAGCTCGAGATTGACAGTCTGAAAGTCTTCACCGACTCTCAACTGATCGTGGGACAATTCAAAAGCAAATTTGAAGCTCGGGGCCCGATCATGGCAATATACCTTCAAAAGGTGAAAGACCTCATGATGAATTTAAGATACTTCGAGATCTTCCATATATCCAGGATCGAGAATGCTCGAGCCGACGCACTTTCCACACTAGCAACGACTACTTATAGTTCGCTGGGCCAAACATTCATGGAGTGTCTTGAGCAACCGGACATCGACAAAATAAAAAAATATTGCAGCTAATAGCCGAACCTAGTTAGATGGATCCGATCATCCGGTATCTGTTCGATGGAGTCCTCCCTGAAGATCCTACGGAAGCAAAACGAACTCGATGGGCTGCTTCCCAGTATGTGATGATGGATGGTCGTCTCTATAAAAGGTCATTCTCTCTTCCTTACTGAAGTGCCTAGGACCGACCGATGCCGACTATGCACTTAGGAAAGTACATGAAGAAATTTATAGAAGCCACTTGGGAGGCAAGTCCCTGGCCTACAAGATTTTGCGATAAGATTACTATTGGCCCACCATGAAAAGGATGCGACTGACTTGGTCCGGAGGTGCGAACTATGCCAGAAGTATGCCAACATATAGCATCAACCCGCCAGTCAGCTAACGTCCATTGTCACACCCTGGCCTTTCGCTCAGTGGAGAGTCGACATACTCGATCCTTTTCTCCTGACGTCTGGTCAAAAAAAATTTATAGTGATCGCAATCGACTATTTCACCAAGTAGGTATAAGCCGAACCCCTGGCCCAAATCACCGAACGCAAAATGAAAGATTTCATCCAAAAATCCATCATCTACAGATTCGGACTGTCGCATACCATCATCACCGACAATGGACGATAATTTGATAATCAGGACTTCAGAGAATTCTATACGAAGTTTCATATTATACATAAGTTTACATCAGTCGGGCACCCGTAATCAAACGGAGAGGTTGAAGTGACCAACCGAACAATCTTGCACGGGTTAAAGATCTGACTAAATGAGGCTAAAGGTCTTTGGGTCGAAGAGCTATATCCAGTCTTATGGGCATATTGGACAACTCTCTCTATACCGACTGGAGAGTCTCCTTTCAACTTAGCCTATGGGACGGAGGTGATGATCTCACTCGAGATCGGGTTACCATCGACAAGAGTTGAGCAATACAATGAATCGGACAACTCCGAGTGTTGAAGAGCCGACTTAGATCTCCTACCCGAACTCTGACATGAAGCTCAACTTCGCATGGCCACATACCGACAGAAGATAGCTCGGTACTATAACACCAAAGTCAAGCCGAATGTTTCCGACCAGGAGACTTAGTTCTGAGAAAAGCAAAAATTTTAAAACCTTTAGATCAAGGAAAGCTATCTCCAAACTGGGAAGGATCCTACAGGATATCAGAGACAAACAGACCGGGTGCCTATCATTTTGAAACCTTGGAAGGTTTGGCTATTCCCCGAACATGGAACGCCAACAATCTAAAATTATACTATCAGTAATCCTTGTACGTATTTGAAAATACAGTTCTGTTCCAGAATCGTAAACCAGACTTCTAATGAAATGTCCGTCCTCGTTGTAGAGGCCGGATCATCGATGTCACGGCTTGGGGTTTGACTTTCCAAAGAAGTCAGAAACCTTCAGCCTGCCACCGACTGCATCCCGACCCCCTGCAGAACCGACCTATCTACTTCAAGGGAGGCTAGAACCGGCCACGCAGATTTTCTCCACAAAAGCCGTGCCGCCCCCATAGTCAGCTTTTTGTTAAATGGCTAGCTAATTTACCAACTTGGTATCAACTAAGAAAGGCAAAATACCAAACGACCAAGGTCGGATTGAATTATACCAACATGGCCACGATCAGTTGAGAGATATTCGGCTTGCCACCATTTATCAGATAATACGATGTATAAACCCGATCAAGGTCCAGGTAATGGATATACGACTTACTATTGTTATCCTAACTAAATACATTGAAACTACACGCCTAGCGGACCTTACAATCTACGGAATGGTCGGATCTACGATCTACATTCGGAGATTACTCCACGGACAAACATCACAGACATTTCAACAACAAAAATTCTATCTTGAAGAAAATATTTTCATTCAGTATCAGAAAAGAAAGTATAAAATTAGACCAAAGTCCGATTACAACTTTCTTTACAAAGAAAAAAGATACACCGACTAAGCTTCGTCATCGTTCCTTTGTTCGGGTGTAGCATCTCCAACTTGAATGATTTCGGGCTCGGTCGGTGCTTCACCCTGTGTCGGAGCGGCTTCTTCCTCATCAGCACCATCTTCTAATCTCGAAGGGACGATGCTGCTCAGGTCGAGGTCCGGGTATAACTTTTCGACTGCATCGCGGCTGTCTTCATATCCGACATGGTACGAAGCGAAGCCACCTTCGAGGATCTCTTTCTTGAACTCTTTCGAGCTTCGAAAATCCTCGACTGCTCGATCCAGTGCTTCTTTTGCCGGCTCTGCTTTCGCCTTTGCCAAAATCAGTATCGGCTCGAGTAGACGACAATTCTTCTTCGGTCAGTGCCAACCTTTCCAAGCTAGCCCGATGATGCCCACGTTCGGCTTTGAGTTCTTCAATGCACCCATCTCGCTCTCGTCGAAGCTGGTGGAGAGAATGCCTCTTGCTCTTGACTTGCTCATCAAGAGCCAAAATAGTCTCGTGAGCTGATTTAAGTTCGGCCCCCAGGGATGCCAAGTCGTCGGTAAGTCAGGAAACCTCCTCCTAAAGTTTAGCTTCCCACTCCGCCACCGACTTGAGTTGTTCAAGCATGACCGTCTTTTCGACGTCAGTGGCCGCCACCTTATTCTTTCACGCACTCCGAATGTCGGCGAACTTTGTGTAGCCGGCCTTCAGATCGAACATGTCATGGATCAACTGCAGACAAAGGATAAGTCGGCTAAAAAAAGGAGAAAAGAAGAGAGAAAAGAAAGAAGGGTTTACCGAAGAAACTTACCCGATGATTGTCGGGTAAAGGGACGAAAACATCTCGACCACCGATCGCTTCATCCGACGCTCCTGATCAATCGGAAGAAGGGTCGCCTGGCACAGTCACTTGGCCAATACAGAATTGACCAAAGCTAATTCACCCTCGGACACTTGGAGGTCGAAGTGCACCGCATGGCCCTCTAAGGCAGCTTCATCCATCGATGCCACCAGAGCTTTCCCCCGATCTCTTGTCGGTAACCCCATGTTCGAGAGCGAGGGAAGCTCGACCTCGACTACACCTCGATTGAAGGAGCGACAGGTGCAGCCACAGGTTGCTCGGGTTCTCCTACCTTGGCCCGAACCTCCTCAGATGGCAGGACCACCGATGTTGCTTCAGTGGTCCCCCTTACCGTCCTCTCCTCGGACGGTGTAGCAGGAAGCACTGCCGGAGCTGACAGCGCCAAGATAGGTATGGAACCCAATACCGGAGGGATGTCGGGTTCCACAGCCGACGTCAAACATCGGTCGGAGCTGGTGCCTGATGCTTCGTCGGCGGATGCGAAGGCCCGGCCTCAGATGCTACCCTCTTCTTGGTAGCGTGCTGATGAATGTCGGCATCCAACACACGCACTCTTTGCTGCATAGCTGCAATTACAATGGTGGTCAGTGCAAGTTAGCAAGCAGGAAGAAAATCAAGAATAACTGACCAATTGTATTGTACTATACCTAGACGAAGAACCGAACTAAGGCTGGCGTCATAAAGAGCCTGTTCGATTACAAGCCCTTTCTGCTTCAGGACCGACATATTTCTCAGCCGATGAAAGTCCTCCTGGTCGTCAACCTCCACTCGGCTGTTGTCATTAGGACCAGTTCGGGGGTTGTCCCAATGAGAAGAAAACCCCAGGGAAGAGAAGAAGAGGCGAAGAAAACTAGTTCTTCCATCCATGAATGGACGATGGAAGATTGGTGATGAATGAAAGACCTTTCGGGGTTGAAGAACCACCATCCTCGGGCCTTCGAAGCCTTCGAGTGAGGTCGGAGGATAAAGAAAACCTGAAAAAAGAAGAGCGAGGGATGGTCGGCAACATCCGACACAATAAGGCAAAGCTGATTATCAGTCGGACTGAATTCGGTACCAGCTGAGCCGGGCAGAGTCTGTAGTAATCCAAGATATTCCTGATAAATTTTAGAATCGAAAATCAAAAATCCGATCGAAGATCTTCGACGTAGAAGGCCACCTGATCCGATGGTAGGTTATTCACTCGACCATCGACCCCGGGGGTGGAAAGTTGAAACTGCTCCGGGATGCAAAACTACTCCTGGAGCCGTTCAACGTTCGGTTTCGAAAGTGAAGAAGCCTCCACGTCCGGACTCGATTGGGACTCATCAGTCGGATTCTCCGATCGATCTTCCCGAGAAGGAGAAATTCTAGCCATGAAAATGACTCTAAAGAAGACAAGAACTTCAAGAAAAAGGACTCGAAAAAAAGTTAACCTGAGCTGGAGCAACAACCTTGGGTGTAGGGGCAACGATCCGGTAGAGTCCCAGTACCAAAGAGAGGGAAAAGTGAAGATTTGACTGAGAGCGACCCTACATATAGGATCTATCAACGGTCGAGATGAAAGCGATCGAATCAAAGATCTATCGGATGACGACACGTGGCAACATCTGGGCCGACCATGGATCGGATGGTTCGATGCACCTGCCTCAGATTGAACCATGTCATCCCTATCCGCGTGAACATCTCCGACCTAATGGCACCCTGACACGTGACGAAAATCTACATGCCAGAATTAAATCCCGCGACATCGGTTCGCCTTCCCAATGTAATAGCTGGCACCGGCTCATCTTTCCGATACGATGCCTGACACCAGATCCTCCTACCGATATGATGGCTCGAAAGCGACAAAATGACTGTTCGGCCGTACTCCAATGAAAGTAGTGTTAGAGCCGGGATTCGACATGACAAACAACAACTCCTTTCATCCAAGGTGATTAACCACATGAGGATGCACGCGATGATTCACCATTGGACTCAGGAGTGGGGGGGCAGCTATTGGAGTAAACCGACCGACCTCCATAAATCGACTGATCTCCGGCACACACCAACAGACGTCCGATTCTGATCCACCAAACGAACAGACAATCCTGGAAGCGATTACCGACTATATATCGGCTGAGCAGACCGACGCTACTCTCGACTGACCAACCGAACATCCCTTACCGAACCAAGATTGGTAGGCGGCTGATGTTCGGACTCTACAGATAATAAACTACTTCGATCATCGGTATTTTAGAGTTACTAAGCGACAACTGACTTCTGACGCACGGTCGGCCGACTCATTCAAATATATCATAACTGTCACGGACGGTTACTCCATTGATACTGTGGCATAATCCATGAAGATTAATAACCCACTACGAGATTACCACCCTATGATTCTACGCCGCTAAATGCGGACCATATCCAACAGTTACGACAATCTACTCTATAAAAAGGGGGTAAGGCAACAAGTTTCGGTAAGCTAATTTTTATACACTGAGCTCTATCTCCGTTCTTATTCCACTGTTGCCCAGTCTCTCCCTCTAACTTAAGCATTGGAGGGTCTCCGCCGGAGACAACTCCGGTCAGTACGGACTTCATTTTGCAGGTGCTCGTTCCCAACGGACAGACGACGAAGGGATTGGCAGCAACAAGTGTAATCCTTCCATCCTTCAGAAAAATGTCATAGATCAAGGATTTTTTATCTAGGACCTTGAACACCAATGAATATTTAACTTCTTTAAATAAAATATGAAACATCTTCAATATGGTTTTGGTTGTCCTTGTTATACAATAAAAGAAAGTGAAACTAAACAAGTAGTAGGATCCATGCGTGAATTATCTATCAGCAAATTCACTTTGCAAGAAAGAAATAGAATACAATTAGCTCATAAGTAAATAATTTGTAAGAAAATATAAATTTATTAAAAGAAATGGTAAAAATGTGTAAGATATAATCTAATAGCATCGTTCATTAGTAGGACCTTACTCTCTTCTCTTGGTTCCCTTATAATTAAATAACGAAATCAGATTGGTGGTTCCTATAAATGATTACCATGAATAATCCGTGGATAAAGGTAGCCTGCAAGAACAACTATGTCCACTAATATTAACGTAGATTACAACTAGTGGAAGGGGAGAAAAATGAAATCAAGAAGAACAAAAAGCAGAGTCATATGTATAAAGTATACAAAAGGATTTTTAGCATAAAGTTCTGTTGGAGTAAACCGATCGACCTCCATAAATCGATCGATCTCTAGCACACACCGACTGACGCCCGACTCTGACCCACCAAACGAACAAACAATCCTGAAAGCGACTAACAACTATATATTGGTTGAGTAGGCCGACACTACTCTTGACCGACCAATCGAACACCCCTCACCAAACTAAGATCGGTAGCAGACTGATGTTCGGACTCTACAGACAATAAACTACTTCGACCGTCGATATTTCAAAGTTACTAACCGACAACCGACTCCCGACGCACGATCGATCGACTCATTCAAATATATCATAACCGTCACGGACGGTTACTCCAATGATACCGCGGTATAATCCATGGGGATTAATAACCCACTACGAGATTATCGTCCTGTGATTCTACGCCGCTAAATATGGGACCATATCCGACAGTTATGACGATCTACTCTATAAAAAGGGAGTAAGGTAACAAGTTTCAGTAAGCTAATTTTTATACACTGAGCTTTGTCTCTATTCTCATTCTACTGTTGCCCAGTCTCCCCCTCTAACTTAAGCATCGGAGGATCCCCGCCGGAGATAACTCCGGTTAGTGCAGACTTCATTTTGCAGGTGCTCGTTCTCGACGGACAGGCGACGAGGGGATTGGCAGCAATAGATTGGCACACCAGGTAGGGGGAAGATAGCAGAAAGAAGGAAACTCGCAATGATGAGAACCAGAGCTCAATGATCAATGGCAACTGGCTCGGCGAGACACTCTTCCTATCGGGAAGAGGCCCCTCCCCTGCCTTTGGTAGCAAAGCCCAGTTCTCCATGTCTCGTGGTTACCACAGACGCTCAGATTGCTACGATCGTGCAACAAATGAACGTCCTCAGGGAGGCAATCAAAAGCCTCCAACAATAGCAAACCCAGCCACCACAACCATCGGTGGAGCAACCAGTGGCGCATTCAGCGCCTTCCGAGCATAGCCACCATTATCTGCAACGATCTCTGTCTCCTCCACTAGAGTGACGATCTCGGCTCTCTCAACGGGATGAGCAGCGGTACTCGCGGCACTCTCGACGCACCACCCACCATTCACGGTGCCCCTCTCCTTCACAGTTAGATCAAGCAAGGAAGGGAAGCGACCATGAACACCGTCTGTCTCTGATTCATCGGGAGGATCAACCCCCGGAGTCTTCCACCACCGACGGCTTGAAGACTACGAACGTAAGTTCGAGAAAATCGACCGCCAACTCATCCAGCTCCAGACGGACGGTCAGAAATCATCAAACGACTTCGATTTTCATACCGTCCAATTTCTCTCCCGACTTATTTTGAACGAATCAATCCCGCCTCGGTTCAAGATGCCGCATGTGGAGCCCTATGACGGTTCCACCAACCCAATCAATCACCTCGAGAGTTACAAGGCTCTCATGACAATCCAGGGAGCAACCGATGCCCTCCTATGCATCGGCTTCTTGGCTACACTTTGGAAAGTTGCTCGGGCTTGGTATTCTGGGCTTCGGTCGGAAAGTATCCACTCTTTTGAGCAGCTGGAACATTCCTTCATGGTCCATTTCAGCACCCCATTTCAGCACCAGCCGGAGGCCGCCACGAATCTCGGATAGTCTCTTTTCGATCAAACAAGGAGAGATCGAAATACTCCAATATTTCGTGGTCTGATTCAATGTTGCCACGCTTGAGTTCAGGGACCTCAATGAAGACATGGCCATATCGGCTATGAAAAGAGGTCTGAGAGGGTCCCGATTCACGTATTCACTGGATAAAATCCTTCCTCGGACGTATGCTGAACTCTTAGAATGCGTGTACAAATACATGCATGCGGACGAAGGAGCTTCTGACCGGCACCAGACAGAAACAAAGGTCAGAAGAAAAGCAGAAGAATAGTGGGGCTCCGATCAAAACAAGTAAGCCCCCGTCCAATAAGCAAGCCTCATTCCGACGACGGTGTCCGAGGCTGACACATAACAGGTATAATTCCTATACCCTTCTCTCTACTCCTCGTGCACAGATCTTCATGGAGATCGAAGGGGCGAAATATTTACGACACCCTCCGCCGATGAAAGCGAAGAACCATGATCGAAGGAAGTATTGCCGATTTCATGGAGATCACGACCACGACACCGAACAATGCATCCAGCTTAAGGATGAAATAGAAGTCCTGATACGACGTGGCTACCACGAAAAATATAAGAGGGAGCCACCGGCTCAACCCCCTCTCGATCGACGATCCCAAATGACTGAAGAAGCTGTGAATAACCAACCGACTGTGGGAGTCATCAACATGATTACCAGACGGTTGGACCAGGAGGCAACTTTCGATGAGGAGTCGATGAAGTGACCAAGACTCCATGATGTAATAACTTTCTCGGAGAAAGATTCTTGGAGAATTCAAACTCTCCATGATGATGCTGTTGTTGTTTCAGCAACAATAGCGAATTATGATGTAAAAAAGAACTTATTGATAATAGAAACTCAACTGATGTTCTGTTTTATTCGACCTTCTCCTGAATAAAATTATCGATTGACCGACTCAGAAAAATCTCAACACCGTTAGTCGGCTTTACTGGAGATGCGGTCACAGTGGAAGAAAAAATCATCCTCCCCTAACCGCTGGGATTGAATCACAACAAAGCATCATCTTCATAACCTTTACAGTCATCCGAGTACCCTCGGCCTACAACGCCATACTCGGAAGATCCGAACTAAATACCTTGAGAGCGATAGTCTCGATATACCACCTGTTGGTCCAATTCTCGATCAAAAATGACGTCGGAGAAATGCACGGAGATCAACAACTCGCCCGATGCTGTTTCACGATCTCCGCCCAGAACAATAAACCTGAGGACTCCCTGCTGGCCGACAAATTAGATCAAAGGGAGAATCAAGAAAGGGGAGAGCCAACCGAACAATTGACTTCCATCCCGATAACAGAAAATTTTGAGAAAATGATCCGAATCGAGTCATAATTGTCCGACTCGAAGCGACAACAACTAATCAAATTGCTCAAAGCCAACACTGACATCTTTGCTTGGTTGGCCATGGACATGCCCGGCATTCCTTCAGAAATAATGACTCATCGGCTCAACATCAGTCCAAACGTCAAGCCAGTGAGATAGAAAAAGTGATCATTTACCCCGAAAAGATAGAAAGCCATCGACGAGGAAGTCGACAAACTACTCACAACGGGCTTCATCAGATAAGCCACATATCCAGACTGGCTCATCAATATAGTCATGGTGAAAAAGGCCAATGAGAAATGAAAGATCTGCATCGACTACACTGACCTGAATCGAGTCTGTCCGAAAGACAGCTTCCCACTGCCAAAGATCGACTAGCTGGTAGACGCGACATCGGATCATCGACTACTGAGCTTCATGGATGCCTTTGCTGGATATAATCAAATCCGTATGGCACTAGAGGATGAGGAACACATGGCTTTCATGATCGGCAAGGTCTTATACTGCTACAAAGTAATACTTTTCGGTCTGAAAAATGTCGGAGCCATCTATCAATGACTCATCAACAAAATCTTCAAAGCACAGATCGGATGAAACATGGAAGTGTACGTGGACGACATACTGATGAAAAACATCCAGACTTCAAACCATATTCGAGACTTGGAAGAAGCTTTCAACATGCTCCGATGACACCAAATGAGGTTAAATTCGACCAAATGTACGTTCGGAGTGATCTCGGAGAAATTTTTTGGATTTCTTGTTTCGTAATGAGGAATCGAAGCCAATCCTGAGAAATAAAAGTTATCATCGACATCAAGCATCCAAACATGAAAAAAGAGGTACAACAATTGAATGACAAAATCGCCGCACTCAGTCGATTTATCTCTAGGTCGGTCGAGAGGTGTCTATCATTTTTCAAGACTTTAAGGCAAACGAAGGACTTCTCCTGATCAGACGAATGCCGACAAGCCTTCGAAGATCTGAAGAAGTACCTGGCTTCTCCACTTTTACTCATAAACCAAAGGTCGGAGAAATACTATATCTCTACTTGGCGATATTGACAGAGGCGGTTAGCTCGGTACTCATTCGAAAAGATAAAAATCGAATCTACCGACTCATCTACTACACTAGTAAAGTACTCCACAACGCTGAAGTCCGATATTCAAGAGTGGAGAAAATGATCTACGCTCTGATCATATCGACGCAACGGCTTCACCCTTACTTTCAGGCACACTCCATTGTGGTCCTTACCGATCAACCAATAAAAGCGATCCTGCACCGTCCTGATACATTGGGACGAATGGCGAAGTGGACGGTGAAGCTAGGCGAATTCGAATACAATACCGACCACGGCCATCTATGAAGGCATAAGTTCTAGCCGACTTCATCGTAGAATGCACAGTAGCTGACAACAAGTCGGAAGATGCAACTATGAAGGAGGCTGCAACCCCCGAGCCCGACCTAAGGTCGACCTGGGTGCTGCATATCGACGGGGCATCGAATGCTCAAGGTAGTGGAGTTGGCTTCATTCTCACCAACTCAGAAGGGGTAGTCACCGAGTACATCCTTCGGTTCAATTTTAAAGCTTCAAATAACCAAGCCAAATACGAAGCTCTCTTAGTCTGTTTGAAAATGGCTAAGAAGCTCGAGATTGACAGTCTGAAAGTCTTCACTGACTCTCAACTGATCGTGGGACAAGTCAAAGATGAATTCGAAGCTCGAAACTCGATCATGGCAATATACCTTCAAAAGGTGAAAGATCTCGTGACGAATTTAAGATGCTTCGAGATCTTTCACATACCCAGGATCGTGAATGCTCAAGCCGATGCACTTTTTAGACTGGCAACGGCTGCTTATAGTTCGCTGGGCCGAACATTCGTGGAGTGTCTTAAGCAATCGAGCATCGACAAAATAAAAAAGTGTTGCAGCTAACAGCCGAACCTGTTGGATGGATCCGATCATCCGATATCTGTCCGATGGAGTCCTCTCTGAAGATCTTGTAGAAGCAAAATGAATCCGATGGGCCGCTTCCCAATATGTGATTGTGGATGATCATCTCTACAAAAGGTCATTCTCCCTTCCCTTACTGAAGTGCCTAGGACTGACTGATGCCGACTATGCACTTAGGAAAGTACATGAAGAAATTTGTGAAAGCCACTTGAGGGGCAAGTCCCTAGTCTATAAGATTTTGCGACAAGGTTACTATTGGCCCACCATGAAATATGATGCGGCTGACATGGTCCGAAGGTGCGAACCATGCCAGAAGTATGCCAACATACAACATCCACCCACCAGTCGGCTAACATCCATTGTCGCACCCTAGCCTTTCGCTCAGTGAAAAATCGACATACTCGGTCCTTTTCCCTCGACATCTGGCCAAAGAAATTCATAGTGATCGCAATCGACTATTTCACCAAGTGGATAGAAGCTGAACCCCTAGCCCAAATCATTGAACGTAAAATGGAAGATTTCATCCAGAAATCCATCATCTACAGATTCGGACTGCTGCATACCATCATCATCGACAACGGACGATAATTTGATAATCAGAACTTTAGAGAATTCTGTACGAAGTTCAATATTATACATAAGCTTACATCAGTCGGGCACCCGCAGTCAAACGGAGAGGTTGAGTCGACCAACTGAACAATCTTGCACGGGTTAAAGACCCGACTGAATGAGGCTAAAGGTCTTTAGGTCGAAAAGCTATATCAGTCTTATGGGCGTATCGGATAACTCTCCATATACCGATTGGAGAGTCTCCTTTCAACTTAGCCTACGGGACGGAGGTGATGATCCCACTCGAGATCGGGTTACCATCGACAAGAGTTGAGTAATACAATGAACCGGACAACTCTGAGTATCGGAGAGCCGACTTAAATCTCCTACCAGAACTCTGACATGAAGCTCAACTTCGCATGGCCACGTACCGGTAGAAGATAGCTCGGTACTATAACACCAAAGTTAAGTTGAAAGTTTTTCGATCAGGAGACTTAGTTTTGAGAAAATAGAAATTTCAAAACCTCTAGATCAAAGAAAGCTATCTTCAAACTGGGAAGGATCCTACAGGATATTAGAGACAAACAGACCGGGTGCCTATCGGCTCGAAATCTTGGAAGGTTCAGCTATTCCCCGAACATAGAATGCCGACAATCTAAAGTTGTACTATCAGTAATCCTTGTACGCACTTCGAAATATAGTTATGTTCTGAAATTGTAAACCAGACTTCTAATGAAATGTCGGTCCTCATTGTGGAGGCCGGATCATCGATGTCATGGCTTGGGGTCTGACTTTCTAAAGAAGTCAGAAACCTTTAGCCTAACCACCAACTGCATCCGACCCCCTGCAGAACCGACTTATCTACTTCAATGGGAGGCTAGCATCGGCCACGCAGATTTTCTCCACAAAAGCCGCGCCGCCCCTATAGTCAACTTTTCGTTCAAATGGCTGGCTAATTTGCCGACTTAGTATCAACTAAGAAAGGCAAAATACCAAAATGACCAAGGTCAGATTAAAATTATACCAACATGGTCATGGCCAGTCGAGAGATATTCGGCTTGCCATCGTTTATCAGGTAATATGATGTATAAATCCGATCAAGGTCCAGGTAATGGATATATGACTCACTATCGTTATCCTAACTAAATACGTTGGAAACTACATGACTAGCAGACCTTACAATCTGTAGAATAGTCGGATCTACGACCTACATTCGAAGATTATTCCACAGACGGACATCACAGACATTTCAGCAAACAAAATTCTATCTTGAAGAAAATATTTTCATTCATTACCAAAAAGAAAGTACAAAATCAGACCAAAGTCCGACTACAAGTGTCAGGCCACAAACCAGAAAAAAAAAGAGATCATATAGATACACCGACTAATCTTCGTCGTCGCCTTTTGTTCCGCTGAAGAATCGACAGACCTACTTTGAATCAACTTCTCCAACAAACTTTACCTTCCAGCTCAGGAATGGTACGAATCGGATCAGATTGCGAAGATGGTTGGTCGATCATACTGCCCGACCAACCATGCCAACAGTCTGATCCACTTCTACATAAAAAATGCGATCAACGACCGCACCCTCCTTGCCGAAGCCCGACCGGCAATCGGAGCTAGAGGCGGGCTTCAGATTTTCGTCCGCCGATGAAAATGACTTTAATCATGCAGTTGAGACGTGGATGCGGAATACACGGTAACAGGTCATCGATCCCACCATCAGCATCAGGGTGAAAAGCTGACGTCGGCTCGAAGCACAATTCCGCTTCCGAAACCGACTTACAATCGGATCACATAACAGGAAACCTACGGATCCGACAGGGAGCCGTCGGTCGGAATCTCCAACCAACCATCCATCCCCTGCAAGAACCTCACCCATCAAAACCATTTGGGAGGCTCTAAAAAATGACAAAGAACAGTTTTTACTCGAGAGCGGCTCTCTGACAAAGCTCTCCCATCAGAAAGGATGAAATGAGGGATGAGTAACTGGCTGACAGTGGCCTCTTTATATAGGAATGCCCGACGACCTAGATGAAAGCGGTCAGATCGAGAACACACTGGATGACAACATATGGCAATATTTGGGCCGACCATGGATCGGACGGTTCGACGTACCTGCCGCAGATTGAACCATGTCATCCCTATCCTCATGAACATCTCCGACCCAATGGCACCCCGACACATGGCGAAAATCTACATGCCTGAATTAAATCCCGCGATGCCAGTTTGCCTTTCCAATGTAACAACTGGCGCTGGCTCATCTTTCCGATACGACGCCTGACACCAGATTCTCGTGCCGATACGACGGCTTGAAAGCGATAAATGACTGTTCAGCCGTACTCCAACGAAAGTAGTGTCAGAGCTGGGATTCGACATGATAGACAACAACTCTTTTCGTCCAAGACGATTAACCACGTGACAATGCATGCGATGATTCACCATTGGACTCGGGAGTGGGGGGAAGCTGTTGGAGTAAACCGACCGACCTCCATAAACCGATCGATCTCCGACACACACCGACCGACGTCCGACTCTGACCCACCAAATGAACAGAAAATTTTGGAAGCGACTACCGACTATATGTCGGCTGAGCAGGTCGACGTTAGTCTCGATCGACCAACCGAACACTCCTCACCGAACTAAGATCGATAGGCGGCCGATGTTCGGTCTCTACAGATAATAAACTACTTCGACCGTCGGTATTTCAGAGTTACTAATCGATAACCGACTCCCGATGCACGATCGGCCGACTCATTCAAATATATCATAACCATCACGGACGGTTACTCCACTGATATCATGGCGTAATCTATGGGGATTAATAACTGACTATGAGATTACTGTCCTGTGATTCTACGCCGCTAAATGCGGGATCATATCTGACAGTTACGACGATCTACTCTATAAAAAAGAGGTAAGGCAACAAGTTTCGGTAAGCTAATTTTTATACGCTGAGTTCTATCTCCGTTTTATTCCACTATTGTCCAGTCTTTCTCTTTAATTTAAGCATCGGAGGGTATCTGTCGGAGATAATTTCGATCAGTATGTACTTTATTTTGCAGATGCTCATTCTCGATGAATAGACGATGAGGAGATTGGCAGCAACAAGTTCAATATAGACTCTTGTGATCCACAAATATATATTTTCTGGTGCCTAGGAGCTCAATATAGAAGATCGTAGAAAGGTAACTCGTGAAAGTTCCCGTACCTAGAAAGAAGAGCTATCCTAAAATGCTTCGGATACACGTCCACACGAATAAATGCACACAAGAAAATGTATGAATGTGGATCAAGGTTTGAAAGAAGAAGGCTTGAATCCAATTACCAACAGAATGTGATTTACCTCATATCAGTTCTTTTCTTATTTAAATAAGATGTTCATGGAAAGTGCATCTACTTGACCAATTTACAACATAAGATATGCTCCTATGATAAATTATATGTAGTCTAAACAAACATTTTAAACTAATCAGTTAAATCAAATTTAAAGCATCCAAAATCTTCCTATCAAGTTGACCAGCTTAACTAGCTAGCATTTTGATAGTTGAAAGAACTGAGAATTAATCATTCATCCAAGCTGTTACAATTATGTAACTATTTCCAGACACCAGCAGTTCAAATACTGCACCCGGAAAAAAAAAATTTTTTTTTGGCTTGCAAGGAGTCTGACTGCCCCAAAGTGGAACCAATCTTTTGTGAAATCTGCATTTCCACACAAGAACATCGAACAAATTTCTATTAAAACAAATGAAAAGAGCAATAAACAAAGCAATTGATAAGCTGAAAAGGGAAAAGATTACGCTGCAGATTGAAAAGAAAAGATTAAAGGTCCATGGCTTGCGACTTCGATGGCCAGCTCAAAACCGATGGGAGGGGGCCTACCTCCAGAAACGACCCAAGCAGAGGGGACAAAAGATCTCAAGCGCACGAAGTTTTCAAGCCAACTCGCGAAGGGATGTCTTCAAACTTGGTATCCAACACCCGTCCACGCGGCCACCGGACAAACCCTCGCGACAGTGGGACGCTCGGTTGCCACCGGAGCAAACGCAATCCCATTGAGAAAGTACAGCTATCCTCACTACCAGCATGAGTTCCGCCGCCCCTGGGGAGAAATGGGCCCACCATGGCCAAATCCATCAGATACGACCAAGGAACAAGCACCAACATCAAAGGCGCCCTCTCGTACACGGATAAACCAACCAAAGTACCTCCATATCCAGTTTGTTCTCCGGTTTTCTCGATTCCCCCATCTATTCATCAGGTTAGACAGCCTGGTCCACGCGTGCCATTTCTAAGGAGCGCCGTTCAGTGCAAAAAGCAGCTACAGTATCAAACAGCGCCGAGAGGCAACAAGCTTTCACCAATGGCATCTTCTCATCGCAATCCAGACCCGCCGATCCACCAGGTGACAGATCAGAACTCCTAAAGCTTTTGTTCTCTTTCTCCTGAGATGGAAGAAACAGAGTTCTATCTTGATAGAGCGGCTCATGTCGAGGCTTTTGGAAGACAAGTGAAGGAAGATGATGTCCAAGCAACACTAGTCCAAAAAGCAAACATTCCTGGCACTTGGACCACAAGGAAACTCGCAGAGCCCAACACCTTCTTCGTTGCCTGCCCCTCAGGAGATAGTGTTCATCAACTTATGACTGGAAGTAGAATCAGAGGTAACGGTTTCACGCTCCAGGTAAATCACTGGGATCCGTTCAAAGGAGGAGTTCTGAACCAGCTGAGATTTAAGGTAAGCGCAAGTTTGCTTAATCTTCCACTCACCTGTTGGAACTCACATGCAGTGGCAACGATAGTGTCAAGTTTTGGAATGCTGCACAGAGCAAGCAAAAGTTGTGTCAAATGTTCCCGAATCAGTAAATGTAACTGTAGGTCTCATACTTTAATGTTCAGATAAGAATTAATTTGTTCAGAAGAGTTTCCTACAGATACACCCACTTCTGATGAGAGCCCGAATGGAGAAGATTAGGACTGGGACTACTGGTTCGGTCCTGGCGATCAATCTCCACGCCCGTCGGAAAATAGGAAGAGAACCGCTAGTCAGCCGGAAGGATCATCTTCCAGAAGAAAGGTGCTCGGCCCGATTGGAATGCAGCCCTGAACTCCAGTTGGAGCCTATGCAGAGACCTCTATAGCCTATACAAACACTTGATGGGAGAAAATGACCGTTGGATAGATACCATCATGTGAAGCTATTTCAGGTGGACTGATCCATGGGCTGCACCTGCCATCATTCTACTCCTTATCCCTAGTAACCAGACTCTAGTCAGGGTGAATTCAAATTCAAATTCCATTGCACTGCTTTATAGCGCTGAAACTAGCTTTCCTAGATAGAAAGTGTTAGCATTTGATGCCTCGAAATTTGATCCATATTGAGCCCACAGTGAGGTTCGCGGCGAAAAATGGAGTCCAACGAGACCAAGATCATCCCAAACGGAGCTCGGATGGAAGAGATACGAGCTTTGAAGCTTGCACGAGATCCGAGACGGTGGAGGATCGCCGGCGGCCGGCGGAGCGGCGGCGGCACGGCCGCAGGCGGCA
>KE505102.1:287170-302125 GCA_000441515.1 Elaeis oleifera
GAAGAAACTAAAATCTCCAAATTAAATGGCGTTTTTAAAACGCCATTTGAAATGGCATTTTAAAAAACGTCATTTGATTTGATGATTTTTTTTTTTTCGTCGTCTATGTGAAAAATGGAAGAAAAAAAGTGGGTGATGTGGCATCATAAAATACCATTCAAATAATATTTATCCTATTTATATTATTTAATAATAATTAAAATTAATTATTTTATAATAATTTTTTTTAAAATTAATTAGGTAAAGCACTGCTGTCATCTTTCAAAGGGGGCTCCAACTTTAAATTGCCAAACCCAGCACCACATTCTAAACTGCTCTCCCTCCCCACTCCACCACCGGTGAAACGAGAGGGAAACCAATAGCTTCTGGCGATGGCACACGGAAGGGACGGATTAGCGGTGGACCCTCGCAGCGGCTTCTGCCCCTCCAACTCCATCTTCCGCAGCAAACGCAAGCCCGTCATCCTCCCCTCCGACCCCCACCTCGACGTCACCACCTTCATCTCCTCCCGCCGCCACTCCATCACCACCATCCTCATCGATGCTGCCTCTGGCCGCCACTTCTCCTTCCCGACCTCTGGCGTTCCGTCGCCGCTCTTTCTTCCGCCCTCTACTCCCGCCTTTCCGTCCGCAAGGGCCACGTTGTCCTCCTTCTCTCCCCCAACTCCATCCACTTCCCCGTCGTCTCCCTCGCCGTCATGTCCCTCGGCGCCGTCATCACCGCCACCAACCCCTAAACACCCCAAAGAAATAGCCAAGCAAATCTCCGACTCCGACCCGATCCTGGCTTCGCCACCGGCCCTCGTCGGAAACTTCCCGCGACCGCGATTTCCCATCGTCCTCCTCGAGGACCGCCGGACCGCCGGAGACGATGCCCGCATCAGCTACACGATCGAGGAATTGACGGCGATGGAGCCCAATCGCCGGCGCCAGCGGGAGCTGGTGAGCCAGGACGACCCGGCGACGCTCCTGTACTCCTCCGGGACCACCGGGACGAGCAAAGGCGTGGTGGCGACGCACCGGAATCTGATCTCAATGGTCCAGATCATCCTCAGCAGGCTCAAGCTGGAGGAGGTAGGCGGCGCATCGGAGACGTTCATCTGCACCGTCCCGATGTTCCATGTCTACGGCCTGGCGCTGTTCGCGACGGGTTGCTGGGATCGGGATCGACGGTAGTGATCTTGTCGAGATTCGAGATGGGGGAGATGATCCGAGCGATCGGGGAGTACGGGGTGACGTATCTGCCGCTGGTGCCGCCGATCCTGGTGGCGATGGTGAACCAGCCGAAGCCACTGCCGTTGGGCGGCTCCGGCGGGTGCAGTCCGGCGGGCGCCGTTGGGGAGGGAGGTGATCGAGAGGTTCCGGGAGAAGTATCCGGCGGTGGAGATTTTGCAGGGGTATGGACTGACTGAGAGCACTGGGATCGCCGCGTCCACGGACTCGGCGGAGGAGACCCGGCGGTACGGAACGGCGGGGCTGCTGACGTCTAACACGGAGGCCAGGATCGTGGATCCGGACACCGGTACGTCCTTACCGGTCAACCGCACTGGGGAGCTTTGGATCCGGGGTCCGTACGTTATGAAAGGTGAGGGAAAGCTATCTGTTGTTTCTTCTTCTTTTTTTAAAAGAACCAGCTCCCCGCGCAGCGTGCCATGCACGATCCACCGCCGCACAATGCACAGTCCATCGTGTGATGGACGGTTAGCAAAAAAATGCACGCCTCGCATATGCGTGGCCCATGCTCTTTGTCGCTGCAGATTTCTGACTCAAACCGGTTTAGCCGGTGTTAGGTAGCGAGGGCAGGACAGTGACGGTTAGATCTGTAAAATAATTTTATAGATCTAAATTAATTTGATAAAAATTATTCGACGTTAAATTAAAATTGAAATAGATAAAAAGAATGAGTGAGAGATATTGTGCTTAAGGGTGTCTATTTGATTTTTAGTTCCAACCGAATCAAAGTTTGAAAATAAATATTTAATTTATATTTATACAATCAAAATCAATCTGAAGTAGCTTAAAATTGAACAAACTAAATTGAATAATTTCAGTTCGATTCGGATTGGTAATTCAATTTTGGACTTCTCTGTACTGGGCTTTAGTTTTGATTTGAGCTTATTAAACCCTCACACTAGTGGATCGGTGATGGAACAGCATGGTGAAGGCGAGACAGTGGCGGTGGTGGAAGGGAGGGAGACGACGAGCAATGCAATGGGCATCGAAGAGGAGGAGGTCAATGGTGATGACGGAGAGGCATTGAAGGAGGAGGACAAGATGCAAAGGCGGTGGCGGCCTCCAACGGTCCACCATGTAGGGGCTGGAGGCATCTGACAGTATTGAGGAGCATCGAGACTAGAGAAGGGCGAAGGTGAGGTGACGACAGAAGGGAGGAAGGCAACGGGCAAGGCAAGGGGCATCAAGAAGGAGGAGGTCAGCAGTGGCAATGGAGAGGTGTTGGAAGAGGAGAGCAGATCATAGAGGGGTGGTGGCAACCAACGGTCCATCGTCTAGGGGCTGGACCCATCTGACAATATTGAGGAGAGCCAAGGACAAGAGGAAGATGTGAAGGCGAGGCAATGATAGAAGGGAGAGAGGCAATGGTGAGGCAGTGGACGTCGAGGAGGAGGAGGTCGGTGGTGGCGATGGAAAGGCACTAGAAGAGGAGGGCAAGCCACAGAGAATGGAGGCATCCGAGAGTACTAGGCTATCAATGGGCGAGGAAATTATCAAATCTAAAGAAATTTTGCATACCAGCACCACTGCACCAAGTCCAAGTGAACTAGGGTCCAAGGTAAATCTTGAAGCATATGCACGATGGAGAGCGCGCAATTGGGAATTGATGAAATATAAGGGATAATGTGGTGTTTATTTACTATGGGATTTGGCACGGTCCAACTAGACCTAATCCAAGTAATACGCTTACTAAATCTAAATGTTATACTGAAGGAGATTAGATAATTTCATTTTTATTAATTAAAGTTATCAAATTAAATACCGAAAATCAAATTGATTAAAAAATTTTAGTTCGGTTTTAAACCGAAACCAAAACTTTCAAGAGAAAAATTGAACCAAATACTAAAATAATTAACAGTTTGATTCAATTTTTGGTTAATCGAACTATTTGTACACCCCTGGTTGTGCTTACCTTAAGGGTCCCCTATGGATCTCGATTTATAGGTAGAGACTTAGGTGCCATGAGGAAGAAAGAAAATCAGGTTGTTAGTTTTGCCTGATTAGATGAGATATGATTGTTCTCTCCTGCCTTATCTGGTGAAATATATTTATCGTTTGGATTTTAAAATTTTCTAACTCGAGTCAGCTAGCATCAAGGTCAGATCAGGCTCAGCTTCCCTATGCGTCGGCTTTAATTGAGGTAAGAATTTTCTACTCATATTATATGCCTCTTATTCTCAAGTCCGAACTAGAACTAGGCTGGATGAAGGGAGTTTATCAGATTAGTTCTCTCGACACATGTCATGCCAAAGCTTTGGCCGCATCTTCTTTTATTTGTTGTTTATGTCTTCTTGTGCATTAAATTGTCATACTAACCTTAGAGATATTCTTTGTAGTCTGGTCCTTCGAGATGGTCTTATTAGCTTTAAACAATAATCGGTGCTAATTTTGATTCAGACATGACGCATGGAGATTATAGTATTACTTTAGGCAAGCTACATTCGAATAACTGACCTAACCTTTCATAGGCAGGATGGTGTAGGCTGAGGTGTTTAGGCACTTTCTTTAGGCAGTCTTTCGAAGATAGTGTTATTCTTTTAGCTTGGTTCATCCTCTGGGAGGCTCTAAGATCTTTGCATAATTATTCCTTCGAGGATCTTAGGTCAACTCCGCATTACTGATGTTTTGAGCTTCTAAGAATTCTTTTTGCTATACTGTTGCTCTTAAGGACAAGGGCTATCTGAGGGTCCTTAAGGTTATCCCTCGCTTCTTTGTCGCTTGAGGTCTTCGGCTCAAGAGCAGTTCAGAGGCATTGAAGGATCCTCTAAGGTTAGCCTTTGCTTCTCAAACTTTCAAGATTTTCTGCGACTCAGCTCGCCTTAGGGGCGAGGCATCTTCTGAGGATCCTCTAGGCTATCCCTCGCTTCTCGATCGCTCGAGATCTTCAGCCCAAGCATAGTTTGGGAGCTTCGAGGGCTTCTAGGATTAGCCCTCATTTTTTGAACTTTCATGATTTTCTTCAAGTCAGCTCACCTTAGGGGCAAGGGGCCATCTGAGGTTCTTCTAGGTTATCCCTCGCTTCTTGATCACTCGAGGTCTTCAGTCCAAGAGTGGTTTGGGAGCTTTGAGAGTCTTCTAGGGTTCACCCTTGCTTCTCAAATTACTTCCAAGGTTTTCTTGAACTTAGCTTGCCTTAGGGCCAAGGGGCCCTCTGAGGGTCTTCTAGGTTGTCCCTCATTTCTTGGTCGCCGAAGGTCTTTAGCCCAAGAGTAGTTCAGGGGCTTCAAGGGTCCTCTAAGGTTAGCCTTTGCTTCTCAAACTTTCAAGATTTTCTTCGGCTCAGCTCGTCTGAGGGGCGAGAGGCCATTCGACGGTCCTCTAGTTTATCACTCGCTCCTTGGTCATCTGAGATCTTTAAGCTAGGAGTGGTTTGGAGACTCTGAGGGTCCTCTAGGGTTAGTTCTCGCTTCTCAAACAATCAAGGGTTTCTTCTCTGCTCGTCTTATGATGAGAGACATTCTTCACTCATGGTCATCTAAGGTCTTCAATCCAATTTGATGCCTTTAGGACTTTGAGGGTCTTCTTATAGAGTTACCCCTTGCTTCTCAGATGACTAAAGATTTCTACTCTGGTCGTCTTAGGATGAGGAGCATTCTTCCCTTATGATTGTCTAAGGTCTTCAGCCCAATTTGATGCTTTTAGGGCTCCGAGGATTCTCTTATGGGGTTATCCCTCGTTTCTCAGATGACCCAGGATTTTTGCTCTACTCATCTTGGGACGAGAGGTATTTTTCGCTCATGATCATCTGAGGTCTTCAACTTAATTTGACATTTTTAGGGCTTCGAGGATCCTTTTATGGGTTATCCCTGATTTCTTCAACAACTAAAGGTTTATACTCTACTTATCTTAGGATGAGGGACATTCTTCGCTCATGGTCATTCGAGGTCTTCAGCCTACATCTAGCCTTACCTTCAGGTCCTACAATAAGATCAGTTTAGTTATCTTGACCTCCTCGGATTGGCTTCTTAGGTCAGCCTTCTTAGGTTGGCTTTGTTAGGTTGGTTTTATCAGGTTAACCTCTTTAGCTCGACTTTATTAGGTCGACCTTCTCAAGTTAGCTTAGTCAGGTTGGCCTCCTCAGGTCGGCTTTGTTAGGTCGGCTTTGTGAGGTCGGTTTTCGAATCGGCTTCACACCTCGACCTTTTTAGTTCAGCTTCATAAGGTTGGTTGCTAGGGCCATCTTCTCACCTTTGCCTTCTCAGGTCAGCCTCCTCATGACCTCGACTTTCTGATTATCTTGGTTCGCTTGGATTGATCTTCTAATGATCTCGACCATTTGGTCATGTCGACCTTTTAAGGTCGGCTTTCTCATGACCTTAGCATTCTGATAGCCTTGACCTTGGACTTGATAGCTCAGGCTTGGTCTTGTCATCACCTCAACTCGATCTTTACCTCGACTGTGGGCTTAATAGCTCAGCCTCTATTGGTCTTCACTTTAGCTTGGTCTTCACTCAACTTTGGGCTTCATCTTTACCTTAGCCTTGGGCTTGGTAGCTTGATCTTGATCTTGATCTTTATCTTAGCTCGATTTCATCCTCAGTCTTCACCTTGGCTCGATCTCAATCTCAGCCTTTAGCTTGATAGCTCGACTTCAATCTTGATCTTTATCTTGGCTGAGTCTTTACCTCAGCCTTGGACTCGATAGCTTAGTTTTAGTCTTGATCTTTACCTCGACTGGATCTTTATCTCGATCTTGGGCTTGATATCTCAGTCTCAATCTTGATCTTTACTTTGGCTCATTTTTGATAGCTCAATCTTAGTCTTGATCTTTATCTTGGCTTAAATTTTATCTCAGCTTAATTTTACCTTAGCTTAATTTTACCTCAGCTCAATTTTAACCTCAGCCATAGGCTTGATAGCTCGACTTCAGTTTTGATCTTTACTTCGGCTTGGTCTTCACCTTGGCTTGATTTTAATTTCGACCATGGGCTTGATAGCTTGGCCTCGATCTTGATCTTTACCTTAGATTGGTATTCACCTTGGCTCGATTTTGGCTTTGGGATGGATGGCTTGGCCTAGGTGCTCATTGTCCTATGGATCTATAAGAAAGAAGAAATAGAATGATGAATGAGGGCTTGAGAGGCTTTCACCATGAGAGTTTTAAGTTATGGCAGTCTCTCCCTCTTAGAGCCTATTCTCTTGGGATCTCTTCAGTCCTGCTCAGTTAGATGAGAAAGCATAGATCCATTATGATTTCGGAGGTGGGAATTGAGGGATTTTCGTAATCTTCTTTTTTTGAATTTTAATTTACTATGATCTCCTTCCTTATTTGGATCCAGTCAAAAATTCAAATTTTAAACATAGACAAGGAAGCATGGATCTATCATGATTTGGAGACAAAATTTAAAGGATTTTCATAATCTCCTTTTTTATTTGGATTGTAATCTGCTGTAATCTTCTTCCTTATTTGGATTTCGTCAAGGATTCAAATTTTAAAATATAAACAAGGAAGCACATATTTGTCATGATTTGGGTGTAGAAATCGAAGAATTTCTATAATTTCCTTCTTTATCTAGATTCTAATATGTTGCGATCTCTTTTCTTGTTTGGATCCATATCATATGCCCCAGTTTTGAGCCTAACTAAGATAGCCTGGAGGGTGTTAATCGATCCGCTTGACCCATGACAGTAGAAGATGAAGCACAAATCTTCCTTGGAAGGTTGTGGATCCTGATCGATTTTTGGTTATTCTGGAGATAATCAAAGATACATCGAGTCTGGTTAATGCCTAATCAAGCTAGAGATGCTTACGGGAGGTTAAGATGATCAAAGGCTGATGGTCGAGATAGTTGAAGTTGGCATCATTCACCAACTCATGGATCGCCTATGGGACTTTTTTTAGGAAGCTTTCCTTATCTTGATAGAAAGAAGAAAGGGCATTCATGTGAGTTTGGATGTGATGTTAAATAATAGAAAGGATGCGCAGTCTCATCACGAAGGGATAAGAAAAGGAGAGAATATTGAGATTAGTTTGAAGACTCCCACATCTCTATCTCTCTCTCTCATTCTCTCTCTCTCTCTCTTTATTCTCTCCTTTCTCATTGGTCTCTAGAGGACAATATTTTATTGGAAGGGAGAGATGAGCCATGGGAAAAGAGAAAGGCCTTGAAGGTGGGGAAGGCCCGATATGGAGATTATTGGATCTGATTGGCATCGACTGATCTGAAGATGATCGGATCTGATTAGCATCTTGTTGATATAGTCTTTAGAAGCTTGACCTTTGGGTGTTTGGCCTTTGGGAGTGCTGCCTTGAGGTAGTGGCATTGAAGCGGTATGATGAAATTTTTTATGTGGTGTCATACCAATAAGATGCTTACTCCTTCCCATAAATAGGTCCAGACTCTTCTTCTAGTGTCAATCTATTATTGTAGATTTTTATCTTAAGTCGGCTTGGCTGGAGTTGGATGATGACCATAGGATAGTGCCGACTAGACCTGCAAAATAAGTCTCTAGCCAGAATTGGCTCCAATGGGGACTCTCCGATGTTTAAATCAGAAATTTGAAATAGATGAAAAAGAGTGAGCGAGAGAGGTTGTGCTGATCTTAGGGGTCCCCTGTGGACCTCTATTTATAGGTAGAGGTTGAAGTGCCATGAGGAGAAAGAAGAATTAGATTGTTAGTCTTACCCGATCGGACAAAATATAATTGTTATCTCTTGCCTTACTGGCAAGATATGTTTGTCATGAGGATTCTAGGATTTTTCTAGCTTGGGTTACCAACATCAAGGTTAGATCGAGCCCAACTTTTTTCGGTGCATCAGCTTTAACTAAGAAAAGAATTTCTTACCCATGTCACTATTGCATGCATTATTTGCTGGCCATCTATCCTGTGATGGATGGCTAGCATGATGCACTATACCAATGCATCATAGGGGATCCCTACTCTTTAAAAAAAATGTTGCTAACTTTTGTTGAAGGGCTTTAGATTTTGTCTTTTGTACCAAAGAATGATCAATCTTCTTTCGCAACATTACCCATTTGATCATGCTCCACATAACTATCAAAGCAACCCAAACCTCACCATTCCTATCTTTGCAAAGCTCCAAGCTATCATTGTGCGATCCAATGGTGGATTCATGTGAAGAAAGAATATTTTGATCTCATTATAAGCTCTCTATTCTTTCACCATATTCAGAGGGCCATTTTTGCCTCCCCTAAGATAGCTTTCTGGCCCTCGTGAAGGAATATCCTAGTAGTGGACTAGTTTTCAAGAGAATACTGATTATGCCATCTCTGATATCCTTTAGCAAGGACTGGTGATCGCCGGAAGAGGGATCTTCTTTGCATGCTCATCGAGAATAGCATCAAGCAGTGTTCAGTTCTCTATCCAAGGATGCCGGTTGAAACTGATTGAGCCTAAACTTTCTATTTTCTTTCTTTATTATAGCGATCCTCACTTAAACAAGATTGATTTGTAATAAACTTTGTCTAGAATGTGTATGAACCTTTTGAATGAATTGTTCCTTCTCTAATATTTTCTTCGTGCGTCTTCTAAAGTTCTTTCCTCTTTGAGGTGGGGTCTAGAGGTTTTAGCTCCTTTGCTATCGGTGACGACGGCCTCAAGCTGTCATGCAGTAACTTTGGAGGGTTACCCCCCTACTGTCTCCGCTGTGGCCTCCACTTCGACTTGCCCAAGGCCAAGGAGCATTAGATGGCCAGGTGGGGTCTCCAAAGGGTTAACCTCTTTGCTGTCTTCGCTGTGGCCTCTGCTTCACTTGCCCATGGACATGGAGTCCCACGTGGCTAGACAAGATCCCCGAAGGGCTAGCCCCTTTGTTGTCTTCGCTGTGGTCTCCACTTCGACTTGCCCATAGAAAGGAGTGCTAGGTGGCCAGGTGGGGTTTCTAAAGGATTAGTCCCTTTGCTATCTTCGTTGTGGCCTCCACTTCGACGTGCCCATAAGTAAGGAGTGCCAGATGGTCAGATAAGGTCTCCGAAGGGTTAGCCCCTTTATCTTCACCGTCATGGCCTCCGCTTCAACTTATCCATAGGTAAAGAGTACCATGTGACCTGGTAGGGTTATTTCCTTCATCTTCATCATCATGGCCTCCACTGCAACTTGTCCGTAGGTAAGAAGCATCATGTGGCTTGGTGAGATCCCTGGAGGGTTATCCCCTTCACCTTTATTGCTATCATGGTCTCCACTTCAACTCATCCGTCGGTAAGGAGTACCATATGGCCTGGCAGGATCCTCAAAGGGTTATCCCCTTCATCTTTATCGTCATGGCCTCCACTTCGATTTGTCCATAGGCAAGGAGCACCATATGGCCTAGTAGGGTCTTCGAAGGGTTATCCCCTTCATCTTTATTATTTTGTGGCCTCCACTTCAACTCATGCATGGGCAAGGAGCGCCATGTGGTCGGACAGGATCTCTAGAAGATTATTTCCTTCATCTTCATCATCGTGACCTTTACTTCAGCTTGTCCATGGGCAAGGAGTATCATGTGGCCTGACAAAAACTTTGGAGGTTAGTCCTTTCAGTTTCATCATCGTGGCCGCTGCTTCAACTCATTCAAGGGCAAGAAGTGCCATATTGCTTAGCAGGATCCCTGAAGAGTTAGCCTTTTCAGCTTCATCATCATGGCCTTTGCGTTGACTCAATCATGCACAAGGAGCATCATGTGCCTTGATGGGATCTCTAGAGGATTAGTCCTTTCAGCTTCATCGTCGTGGCCTCCACTTTGATTTGTCCATGGAAAAGGAGCTCCATGTGGCCTAGCAGAGGCCATGGAAGGTTACCCTTTTCATCTTCATCATTGTAGCCTCCGCTTCAACTCATCTGTTGGCAAGGAGCAGTATGTGGCCTAGCACGGTCAGGCATCGCCTTGGACGTCCTCGGATCTTCGTATCTGTGGGACCTCCAAATTTTAGGATTCTTGAAGAACTTCTTTGTACTTTCGTTGACACCAAGCCACCTTCAATCCCCGAGCCTTGGGATATTCGAGGCTTCGTACACATGTGGGGTCAAGCAAGAAGGCCCGGTTCGCTTGACCTGCTCAGGGGCTAGTTCCTCATTAGGTCATTGAAAACCCTAGGAGCTTTCTGAGATTACATTGGAGGTACTATTAATGGGACCAAACCTCATTCAGTCTTGCCTCAACTCTGCCCATACCTCCCTTGGGTTGGTGGATAATTTTATCCTTCAAAGAGCATCACAGAATAAGATGTCAGTCAAACTTTCATTATGAACTAAAATTCTATTTACATTATGGCTTGCTACCGTCAGTAATGTGATGATGATGCCATAGCGTGGGGTACATACTCCCTTTGAAAAATATTATGAAAAAGGAAACTATGTCTCTTTTCCTCCTTAGTATGTTCCCCTGCCCCCAAGCCTCCAATAGAAGTGGAGATAGTGTTAATGATACCAACCATCGATCGATTGCTATTGTTTCCTTGTCAGGTGCTTGATTCAGTTGCTCCTGAACGTACTTGTCGAGGTAACTTCTTTGGATCAAGACCTTAATCTCATCCTTGAGTTGGTGGTATTCCTCGGTGTTGTGGCCGTAGTCACAGTGGAAGCGGTAGTATTTCTCTTGCTCCTCATGTCTAGAGGGGCCTTCATTGGCTCAAGTCATCGTAGATACTTCTGGCCTTCGATCTTCATCAAGATCTGAGATCGAGGGGCAGACAGAGGGGTGTAGCTATCGAACTATCGGGATAGACTTCTCAATCTGTAACTTTTTGGTGGTTGGGAGGATTCTTCTTTGGCTCAGATCGTCTGAAGATCTTTCCCACCTCCTTTCTTGCTAGAGATCTTCTTTCCTTCCACTTACTTGTGCACCACCTAGGCTTCCTCCGTGTGGGTGCACTTTTGGGCTTGGACCAATAGGTCAGCAAAGTTTCTTAGGAAAGTCTTATTGAGGGAGAAGATTAGGTGCTCATTCTATAATTTTCGCTTGAGCACTAACATTATCACTTATTCACTGAGATTGCACATCTCGAGCATGGCGGCATTGAAGTACATGATATAGTCATGTAGTGACTCACTCTCTTCTTTTCGAAGAGAAAAGAGGCTATTAGAATTTCTCATTTGAGCTCGATTACTGCCAATATGGGTAGTGAACAGCTTACTAAGTTGCTCAAAAAATGGATGAACCCAAATTGGAGTCCTGAATATCATGCCTATACCGACTTCCTAAGGATGGTTGAGAAGATGAGGCAAAGGAGGGCACCTGAGGTGCCCTATAGCATCATAAGGATTTTGTAATCCTGGAGGCGATCGAGGGGATCCGTGGAGCTATCATACGGCTCCAACTAAGGTACCTTGAATTGATTCAGAATCAATTCACTCAAGTTGGTCTGGGAGAAAGAAGGCTAGGAGTTGATATTGAGGCTGTCTTTGCTCCAATAGGTCTACTCTAGACTTCACCAAGGTGGTGCTTGATATTTTAGATTTTCTTCTCGAGCTCCTCCTCTCGTTGCGATCTCTCAAGCCTAGAAAAGTAGGTCAAGGTTGAATCTCCAGCGGAGGAAGAGCTCCTCAACCATGTCTCCCCTCTCAAGCTCTGAGGGGAGGAGGATCAGGTCGAAAGTGAAAGATGTCACACATCTGGGAACATGCATGCAGAAATCAGAACATGCAAATTTTAACTTTAAAATCATGAACGCAACGAAATAAAAATCTGATCTAGATTAAATATTTAATCTATCTAATATATATGAAGTAGATCTAATCTATATACAACAGGATCGATCACATGCTTCTAAGATGCTGAAATTTAAATCAGATTTAAACAAGAACAAAATCTCAAAGATCCGATCTCCATACCTTTGTGCGGGTAGTCTTTCATCACGATCTGATGATCGTGGCAATCTGATGAGGTCCTCAACGAGTCGCATATGTATTCAGCCTTTATGGATATCTACACAAAGTCCTTGATCCGATCAAAGGTCTTTTGCTTCATTGGAGTGCTAGCGCTCTTGCAGAAGCCACCTCTTGATGGTTGATGTAGATCTTCTTCAACTTTCTTCTTTTCATAGACTCTTTATGAAAAAAGAGGTTGATGGTATGGAGGATGATAAAGAGAGACTCCTTTCTCATTTTCTCTTGAAGATCATGCTCAAGGAGAATCAAAAAAAAATCCTAAGAGAAGAACCCTTCTCTTTTTCTTCCTTCTTTTCTCACACCCTAGAACCCTTGGAATGACCCACGCCTAGATGAAACTCGCCCTCCCCTTTTTGTTTCTTTTCTCATGGTGAGAAACCCTTCTCATGCTAAAAACCTCCTCCATATTACATGCAAAAAGGGATTAAAAGGAGGCATGGATCAAAGGATTAGATTAGATCAATCTTTGGTTTGATTTCAAATCCAATTCAAATTCAAAATCCTATTTGAATTTGATCTAATCTCATCCAAAAAGGGAAGGGAAAGGCATGGCATTTTTCTCACGTAAAAGAAGATGGCGTGAGAGAGTTGCGGTGCAAGAAAACTTGCATGCAAAAGGTTGGGCATGGCTCCTCTTTAGGTGCAAAGGAGAGAGAGTCCCAGTCTAGACTCTTTTTTGGTGTTTAATTATTCCTAACCAATTTAAGAATTGGTTACACCCAAGAAAGAAAACATTCCTAATCTAATTAAGAATCCAATCTCCTCAATAAGATACTAATCTAATCAAAAAATTAGTTAAATCTAATTTCTAATCAAATTAGAAATTAGTTCCTTTACAATTAGATTATCTCATAATTCAATGAAGCTTGATCTAATCAAACCCAAATCAAACCAAATTGAATCCAATTCAATTAGACTTGATCTTAATCTAATTATTTAATCAAATTGAGTTAATTAGTAATTTAATTACTAATTAATCTTCCTACAATTTACTAACTCTTAGCGAATTGCTTTATTGTAACTCTTGCACTAGATTAATCATCAACCATATTAACGATTAGACCCAATAGCGATTCATAATCACTAATCAACCATCTGATTAGATAAAGACCTCTTTTATATGTGATCCTATAGATTCTATTTTATCTGATAGTGAGATATACTGTGGTCTCCATTACAATATCATTGAAATTTTTTCGATGGATTGAAACGATTCCAACTCTGCCCACTAAGGATCATCGATCATCAAGATGATGCTCGATGAGTCTCATGATTTATCAATGACACCTAGCAGTATATAGTGATAATCCAGCAGAATGGAATATTGAACCTTTAGGTGCAGTTATCTTATAGTTCGGTTCTTCTATTGTGAGTTTCGATAAGATGCAGGTTAAGGATAACTCGTCAAATCCGTTCATCCATCATATACTAGATTCAATCAATTCGAGTCCATATAAAATCTTATGAAAATCTTTTTTCATTATTCACCTATCATGGCCATGGATTTTAGGACTCAGTCTCATGAACAATATAAGATCTCTCCCTATCTATCAGGATTGACATATTCCATCTTGGTGCACATCCTATTTCTATAATGGATCTACTGTAGCCAACATATACCTTAAGATTTCGAATGGTTAGATAACCAAGTGTTGGTGTAATCAAACTACAGTAATTTCACTGTGAACAATCGAGGCACCATAGATCAAAGAACTATCTACACCACTGTAACTTTGAGCAAGTCACCGACGAGTGGGTAGCCATTCTAGTAACTTCTCATATTGATCACGCTCAGTACCTTTGATCTCTATCAAACACCTGCACTTTCACTCTAGTATCTTCATACTGTCGACTCGAGACTCGTCTATCTATGAAAGAAAGTGATCCATGCATCGATTTATCTGAATCAGTCACCGTCTCTGTGATGATTTATCGATCGAAAGTATTTAAAATTAACCACTAATGATACGTGCTTCAAATTCTCAACTCTTGAGAATACATGTCATCATTCGTTAATTTTTGGATGATTTATGGATACAATTTAAACACAATATGAATGAAAAGTAATCTAAATTTATTATTTAAATTTAATTATAAATTATACCTCCAGAATATGTACATTTGTGAGCCAATCTGATTTTTAGGGCATATATCTAATAGAAAGGACAGGGGAATGATGAGAGTGCCGTCAGAGGTGGATCTCGAACTCTAGGAGCAAGATTGACGACTACAACTGGAAGAAGTAGCCTGAGGATTCGGCTCTACGCGCTACTGCTACTCCATCACTTGTTAAAGTCACTACATGGCGTCAGTCAATGCCTAGATTTGGCGAGCTAGGACATCGAGTGGTGGCAGATCTATTGTTGCTGGGGATTATACTATAATGAACTCACGAACAGCACTGCTCTGACTGCGACGAATGGATTGATTGGTGGGAAATGATGGAGTTTTACACTCACATCACACCATGCTCTCTTTTTTCTCATAAAGGGGACTAACTCTTTCTCTTGTGTCAATCTGTTGCAACAAAACTTTGAAAAATGCTAAAGTGGCTGGAGCTAGATGTTGTCTAGGACCCAAAGCATTGAAAGGAAAGTCCACACTCATCGGGAGAGTTCCAGTGGGAGACTCTTCGATGTTTAAGTTAGTCGGAGCTTAAGAATAAAAAAACTTAATAGATAAGATAAATAATCATTTTCTCCTTTAGCCCATATATGCATAAATTCAAAAGAAAATAATACCAAAAAAAGGGGGGTTTTAGATATTACGTGAGCCGATGAAGCCGCATAACCTGCAAGCATAAAAAAAGAAAAAAAAAGATTCAATTTTTTATGCAATAAAAATGACAACCACATCTATGGGGCATGAAAATGGATATATATATATATATATATAT
>KE505102.1:339209-355749 GCA_000441515.1 Elaeis oleifera
GACCCGGAACCAACCCAGCCCGGACCCTACTCGACCCGACCCAGCCCATCCCGACCAACCGCCCTAGCCTGGCCCGGACCCAACCTGACCCACCCGGCCTGACCCGACCCGCACCAACCAGGCCCGGGTCCAGACCCGGACCCAGCTTGACAGGCCCGCACCGCAGGCCCGGCCGGCTCGATCGAGCCCGCCGTCCCTGTCCCTGTAGGCCCGGCCCCATCCCACCGTCCCCATCCCCGCAGGCCCGCCCGACCACCGTCCCAGTCCCGCCATCCCCATCCCAGGCCCGGCCGTCGGACTTGGCTCGCAGGCCCACGGCCCGACCCACCGTCCCTGGCCCGGCCCGCCGTCTCCGTCCCCATCCCCTGCCCGAACCCTCCAAAAAACCAAACCACTTCGACGGCGGCCCGAGAACGAACGACGACGGTGACGGCTATGGGGATGGTGACGATGATGGCGGACCGAACGACGACTATGGCCGGCGAGAGGGAGAGACACGGACGCAGGGGGAGGGGAACGCGAGAGAAGCTACTGGGCCGAAGCACGGGGGGGCAACTTGGAAGAAATGGGTTTCAGATGGGACGTGAAGGGATGCGTGGTATTAGCGATGAAATTTTTCATCGCTAATAAAAATATTTGTCGCTAATAATTTAAACAAAAAAAATTGTAACGAAATAATGCTTTTCATCGCTAATAAAATCATTAGCGATGAAGTATGTTTCATCACTAATAGTTCCCGTCAAAATAAAAAAAATTTTCATTGAAAAATATTATTTACGATGAAAAATATTTCTATCGCTAATAATTTTTAACGATCGAAATTATTGTCGCTAATAGTTCCCGCCAAAATTTTTTGTAAAAAAGTTATTTACGATGATAATTTTCATCGTTAAATACTTATTAGCGATGAAAATTATTTTCTATCGTTAATAATTATTAAAAATTATTTTTCATTCTTTTAAAAAATTATGTTAAATTTTTTATTTTTAAAAAAATTTAACGTAAATTATTAATATCCACCTAGACCAAGGTAATAAAGTTCTAATTTGGTTTCAAATTTTTCAAAATTTTAAAAATTTAAAATAAAAAATAAAATTTAATTTAAAAGTCTTTTTAAAAGGAGAATGGTGAGGCTGACTTGAAATGGATCAGGAGTGCAACAAATAACGTGCCTCTTAATTACATGCTTGGTTGATGGAAGCAGGCTGCCTAGCTCGCCTTGTCCTCTTCTCAATCTCAGTAGCTCAAAAGTATACTCCTAAAGAATTTATTTTCGGTAACTAAGATCGACTAATTATAAATTATGATACATAAATGGTGCTCTCTAGGAGGCATCTCCTCTTGGTGCTAAAGTTCTAAGTTTGATCATGGAGTTTGATCACTCTATCCCAAATAAATAAATAATAGATATAATATTGATTTTGGGATCAAAAATATGATTTATTGCTCATAATTTTATTAGAAGCTTTATAATCTTAATTTTCAATAGCCATTAGATTTTTAGATGATTAATAATATTTATTTTAATTGATTATTATCATTATTATAAATTTAAGTTGTTGGTATAAATAGTACAATAACGATGTCACCATCAAGGTTTAAATTATGGGCCTTCTTGGGTGAGGAGATGCTAAGCGAATGTACAAAAATTGATTAACAATAAGAGTTTATATATACTTATCACTATTGATTTTATTAGTGGTACCTCAAAAAATATGATTGTCATTCCAAACTAATATGGAGCCCGATATGATCTTCTCTACTCTGATAAAATATATGGGTCTTTTATGATGTTGATGTTAGTGTAACAATAATTTACTAACTTAAGTCTGACAAAGAAGGATAATATCCAATATTTTTGCTTTTTACATGTATATGCAATCTGATAATGTCATGGCATCGATTAAAAGAGTAAGCTATTAAATTTTAAATTTTAAACTATTAGCGATGAAAATTTTCGTCATTAAAAAGATTTTTAGCGATAGAAAATTACTTTTCTGTCGCTAATAGTTTAGTTTTTAAATTTAATTTTTTATTTTAAATATTGGCGATGAAAGGTATACGTCATAAATAACTAACGATTTTGCAACGGTAATTCGATTTATTATTGTAAATAGTTGATTATTTATGATGAATATATTTCATCACCAATTATTTTTATTTTAAAATTTTAAAACATGCTTATTTGCGATGGAATGTGTCTTTCCGTTGTCAATATATAAATATTAGCGATGAAAACTTTTCATCACAAATATTCTGTAATTTTAATTTTTTTTAATTATTTGTGATAAAAATAATTTATTGTAAATAATAGCTTATTTGCAATGAAACTTTTTTTAAGTCGCAAATACCTTACATTTTGAATTTATAATTTTTTTATTTTCAACTATTAGCGATGGAAAACTTTTAGTCGTAAATTATAATTTTTTGTGACAAAAAAATCTTTTCTTTCATAAATATTTTAATTATCTACGACGTTTATGGTTTCGTTGTAAATAATCTTTATGTTTTAAATTTTTAAATTCTCTAACTTTTTAAAGTATTAATGATAAAAAATTTCATCATAAATTATGATTTTTTATGATGGATAATAATTTTTACGTCATAAATATTTTAATTATCTACAATGTTAATGGTTTCATCGTAAATAATCTTTATGTTTAAATTTTAAATTCTCTAACTTTTTTAAGTATTAACGATGAAAATTTTTATCGTTAATAATGCTTATTTGTGACAAAATATGTTATTTCATCGAAAATAATTAAATTATTTGCAACGGAGCCTTACGTCGTAAATAAGTAATGATATTCAATTATTTATTTTTTTCAATATTAGTGACAAAAATTTTTAGTCGTAAATAAGTTAATTGGATGCAAAAATTAGCTTTTCATCGTAAAAATTTAACTATTAACGACGAAAACTCTATAGTCATTAATATTTAGATATTTATAATTTTAATAATATTTTGTTATTTATGATGAAAATATTCATCGAAAATAAGTTCTTTATTATGACGAAATTATTATTTCATCGTTAATATTTTTATTTGTGACGAAACTTAGAATCATCATAATATTTTTAATTATCGATGAAAATTTAGATTCGTCGTTGATATCCTTATTTGCAACGGATATCTTTTTCGTCACAAATAAATTCATTACAAAAACTCTCTTCCCTTGTAGTGTTCATGTCTTTCCTTGAGTCCCTTTCCTTTAGAATCTCCGCCTTCTTTAGAGTCTTGTCTCTTATGGCTAGGATTTTTCTTCTCGAGACAGTCGGTCGGAGAATCCGACTAATGAATCTCAATCGGGTCTGGAGATGGGGTTTCTTCACTTTCGGAGTCGAATGTCGAGCGGCTCTGGGAATAGTATGGTATCCCAAAGCAGTTTCAGCTTTTCGTCCCTGAGGCTGATGGTCGGGTGAATACCCCTCCTTCGGGCCAGGTAGCCTTTTTGTCGAAGATCTTCAGACAGATCTTCGATTTTCGATTCTAAAATTTATCCGAAATATTTTGAATTACTACAGACTTTGTCCGGCTCAGCTGGCACCGAGCTCGGTCTGACTGATAATTAGTTTTGCCTTATTGTGTCGGTTACTACCGACTGAACCTTGTCCTTCTCTTTTTCGAGCTTTCTTCGTCCTCCGACCTCATCCGAAGGCCCGAAGGTGGTGGTTCTTCAACCTTCGAAATGGTTTTCTTTATTACCGATCTTTCATCATCCATTCATGGATGGAAGAATCAATTCTTCTTCGCTTCCTCTATCCTTCCTTGGGGTTTTCTTTCCATTGGGACGATCCATGAACCGGTCCCAACGACAACAGCCAAGTAAAGGTCGGTGGTCGGGAAGACTTCCATTGGCTGAAAGACATGACGGTCCCGATGCAGAAGGAGCTTATGACCGATCAGGTCCTTTATGACGTCGGCCTTAGTTTGATCGTCTGTCTAGGTATAGTATAGTCGATCGGTTATTTCGGACTTCATTTTTTTTACTTGTTGAGTTGTACTGACTTCTATTGTAATTGCAGCTATGCAGTTGAGGGTGCGAGTGTCGAGTGTTGACATTCGTCAGCACGCTGTCGGAAGAGGACAGCATCCGAGGCTGGACCTTCTCGACCACCGAAGAGGCATCAAACTTCGATGCAAGTTCAAGCAGCACCAGCTCCAGTCGTCATTTCAATGCCGATTGAGGAACTCGATGCTCCATCTGCATCGGTTCTTGAGCCGATCCTGGCACTGTCGGCCCCGATAGTGCTTCCTGCTGTGTCGTCTGAAGAAAGGGTGGCAAGGGGAACTACTGAAGCACCATTGGTAGTTCCATCAACTGAGGAGGTTCGGGTCGAGGTAGGAGAACCCGAACAATCTGGGGCTGCGCCTATTACTCCTTTAGCTGGGGCACAGTCGAGTTCAGGCTTCCCTCACTTTCGAACATGGGGCTACCGACAAAGGATCGGAGGAAAGCTCCGGTGACTTCGGTGGAAGATGCAGCGTCGGAGGGCCACACAGTTCACTTCAACCTTCAAGTGCCTGGTGATGAATCGGCCCTCACCAATCCGATATTGGCCAAGCGACTGTGCCAAGCCGCTCTTCTTCCTGTTGATCGAAAGAATCGGAAGAGCTGAATAGTGGCTGAGATGTTCTCGTCCTTTTATCCGATGATACTTGGGTAAGTTTCTTTTTCTTTTCTTTTTTTTATCCAACTTATCTTCTGTCTACAGTTGATCTATGATATGTTCGATTTAGAAGTCGGTTATGCAAAGTTTGGCGACTTTTGTCGATCGTGGATGAATAGGGTGGTAGCTACGAATGTCGAGAAAGCGGCTACACTCGAACAACTTAAGTCGGTAGCGAAGCAGGAAGCCAAGCTTCAAGAGAAGGTTTCCTGACTAACTGATGACTTAACATCTCCAGGGGCCGAACTTAAGTCGGCTTGCGAGGCTATTTCGGCTCTTGAGTCGTAGGTCAACCGGCTTCGACGGGAGCGAGACGGATGCATCGAAGAACTTGAAGCCGAACGTGAACGTCATCGGGCCAGCCTGGAAAGGTTGGCACTGGCCGAAGAAGAGTCATCCTCTGCTCGAGCCGATGCTGATTTGGCGAAGGCAGAAGTGGAGTCGGCAAGGGAGGCATTGAGTCGAGCAATCGAAGATTTTTGAAGTTCGAAAGAATTTAAGAAAGAGATTCTCGAAGGTGGCTTCGTCTCGTACTGCGTCGGATATGAAGACGGCCGAGATGCGGTCAAAAAATTATACCTGAACCACGACTTGAGCAGCATCATCCCTCCAAGATCGAAAGACGGGGTTGCTGAAGAAGAAGCTGTGCTGACTCAAGATAAAGCACCGACCGTGCCTGAAGTTGTTCAAATCACCGACACTATACTAGAGCAAAGGAATAGGAATGACGATGAAGCTTAGTTAGTGTATTTTGCTTTCTTTTTATATAATCAGATACCTGTAATCTGATTTCGATCCAATTTTGTAACTTCTTTTTGACAATGAATGAAAGCATTTTCTTCTAAGTTTGAACTGTTTGTCTGGAATATTAAGTTTGCAATGTCTGCAATGTAAAGTAGCCACCGAACATTAATCCATGATCCGATCATTCGGTAGAACTTGTAGAATATCCGTTAGTCGTGTAGTCTTTGACGTACTTAATAGAAGTTAGGATAATGATGGTAAGTCGAATATCCTGTACCCAATGCTTGGTCGGATTTGTACGTCAGGTCATTTGATAATCGGTAACAAGCTGAATATCCTCCGACTGGCCGTAGCCATGTCGATATAATTTTAATTCGATCTTGATCATTTTGGTATTTTATTTCACTTAGTTAGGACTAAGTCAGCATATTAGTCTTTCGACTGTTGTCAATTTTTACAGTGAAAAGCCGACATTGAAAATCGAGATATAATCGGCACTATGGCTTTTACAGTGAAAGCCTGTATATTGGATGTCGGTTTGAGATTGCAGTCGGTATGTCGGTTTTATAAGAGAACCAAATATAGTCGACACCGAAGCAGTTGATTCTCTGACTTTTACAGTGAAAGCTGAAATAAACTCCATGTCGAAGTACAGTCGATAGTTTGATTTTTACAATGAAAGCCGACATACAGTCGATTGTTGATAGAACTTGACTAGGGTTTGTGATTCTAAAATTTTTGTATTGTATTCCAAATAATATATATATCAACAACTTTATGGGTGATACATCTTTAGATTGTCGGCATTCCATGTTCGAAAAATTGCTGACCCTTCAAGGGTTTCTAGCCGATATGCGTCCGGTCTAAGAGTTTCGAATATTCTGTAAGATCTTTTCCAATTTAGAGATAGTTTTTCTTGATCTAAAGATTTTGAGATTTTTGCTTTTCTTAAGACCAAATCTCTTGGTCGGAAGACCTTCGGCTTAACTCTTGCATTATAATATCGGGCTATTCTCTATCGATATGTAGCCATCCGAACTGGAACTTGCTATCGGAGTTCTGGAAGGAGATTTAAGTCGGCTCTCCGACATTCGAAATTACTCAGCTCACTGTATTGTTCCACCCTTGTTGATAGCAGTTCGATCTCGAGCGGGATCATTGCTTCTATTCCATAAGCCAAATTAAAGAGGGATTCTTCAGTCGGTATGCAGAGAGTTGTTCGGTACGCTCATAAGATTGGATATAATTCTTCCACCTAGAGGTCTTTGGCATCATTCAGTCGGGTCTTGAGCCCATGCAAGATTATTCGATTGGTTACCTCCACCTCTCCATTTGACTGTGGATGGCCGACTGACGTGAGTTTATGTGTGATATGAAACTTCACACAGAACTCTCTGAAATTTTGATTGTCAAATTGTAAACCATTGTCGGTGATGATGGTGTGCAGTAAACCAAATCTGTAAATAATGGATTTCTGAATGAAGTCTTCTATTTGTTTCAATGATTTTGGCCAGAGGTTCGGCTTCTACCCATTTGGGAAAGTAGTCAATAGCAATCACTATGAGTTTCTTCTAACCAGATATTAGGGAAAAGATCAAGTATATCGATTTTCATTGTACGAAGGGCTATGATACTACAATTGATGTCAACTGACTAGTTGGTTGATGTTGTATATTTACATATCTTTGACATGGTTCACACCTCCGGATAAATTCAGCTGCATCTTTCTTCATGGTGGCCAATAGTATCATTGTCGCAGGACTTTATAAGCTAGAGATTTGCCCCCCAAGTGATTTTCATAAATCCCTTCGTGTACTTCTCTAAGTGCATAGTCGGCATCTGTAGGTCTCAAATACTTTAGCAAGAAAAGTGAGAACGACCTTTTGTAGAGATGACCATTCATTATTACATATTGAGAGACCATCCATCAGAGTCATTTGGCTTCTAAAGGATCTACAGGAAGAATCCCATCGGTCAAGTATTGGACGATCGGATCCATCCAGCTTAGTTTGATAGTGAGTTGCAATACTTTCTCGACTTTGTCGATACTCGACTATTCGAGGTATTCAACAAATATCCGATCCAACGAGTTGAAAGCAGTAGTAGTCAATCGTGAAAGTATATCGGTCCGAGTATTTTCGATTCTGAAAATATGAAAGATCTCGAAATATTTCAAGTTCGCTGTAATATCTTTCACCTTCTTAAGGTACTTTATTATAGTGAGGTCTCGGGCTTCAAATTTATCCTTGACTTGTCCAACAATCAATTATGAATCGGTGAAGACTTTCAAACTGTCGATCTCAAGCTCTTTGGCTATCTTCAAGCTGGCTAAGAGTGCTTCATATTCGGCTTGATTATTTGAGATTTTAAAATTGAACCGAAGGACGTATTCAGTGACTATCCCTTCAGAATTTGTGAGTCTAAGGCCGACTCCACTACCTTGTGTATTAGATGCTCCATCGATGTGCAGCACCCAGATCGACCTTAGGTCAGGTTCGGGAGTCGTAACCTACTTTATTATTTTATCATTTACATCTTCTGGCTTATTGTTGGATATTGTACATTCTGCGATGAAGTCGGTCAGAACCTATGCCTTCATGAACGGTCATAGGCGATATTGTATGTCAAACTCGTCAAGCTTTACTACCCACTTTGCCATCCACCTGACGTATCAGGTCGATGTAAGATCGCCTTCAACGGCTAATCTGTCAAGACCACAATTGGATGTACTTGGAAGAACGGATGAAGTCATTGTGCCGATATGATTAGAGCGTAGATCATTTTCTCCGATCTTGAGTATCGAACTTCGATATTGTGAAGTACGTTACTGGTGTAGTAGATCGGTCGATGGATTCGATTTTTATTCTCCTGGATGAGCACTGAACTAATCGCTGATCTGTTGAAGTTGCCAAGTAGAGATACAATATCTCTCCGATCTTTGATTTTGTAAGCAAAGGTAGAGAAGCCAAGTATTTTTTTCAAGCCTTCGAAGGATTGTTGGCATTCATCCGACCATAAGAAGTCCTTTGTCTGCCGTAAAGTTTTGAAGAATGGCAAGAATCTCTCAGCCGATCTAGAAATGAATCGGCTGAGTGCGGCGATCCTTCTGTTGAGTTATTGTATCTCTTTCTTTGAGCTCGGGTGCTTCATGTTGATGATGATTTTTATCTTTTCAGGATTAGCCTCGATCCCTCATTGTGAAACAAGAAATCCAAAAAATTCTTAGAGGTTACCCAAATGCACACTTGGTCCGGTTTAACTTCATCCGATGTCGTCGAAGCATGCCAAAGACTTCCTCCAGGTCTCGAACATAATCTGAAGTTTGGAGACTCTTCACCAGCATGTCGTCCACATACACCTCCATATTTCATCCAATCTGGACCTTGAAGATTTATTGACGAGCTGTTGATAAGATGCTCCGATATTTTCAAACCGAAAGGCATTATTTATAGCAGTATATGCCTTTGTCGGTTACAAAAGCTGTATGCTCCTCATCTTCTGGTGCCATTCGGATTTGATTATACCCGGTGAAGATATCCATGAAACTCAGAAGTCGATGATCTGAAGTCGCATCAACCAGTTGATCAATCTTCGACAATAGGAAGCTGTCTTTCAGACAAACCTCATTCAAATCCATATAGTCGATGCAGATTCTTCACTTTTCATTGGCTTTTCTCACCATTACCACATTGACGTGTCAATCGGAATATGTAGCTTCTCTGATGAAGCCTGCTGTGAGGAGCTTGTTGACTTCTTCATCAATGACTTTTTATCTTTCAGGGGCAAAAAGTCACTTCTTTTGTCTCACTGGCTTAACGTTCGGGTTGATGTTAAGTTGGTGAGTTATTACTTCTGAAAGAATCTCAAGCATGTCGGTGGCCGACCAAGTAAAAATATCGACATTGGCTCAGAGTAATTTTATTAATTATTGCTGCTCTGAGTCAGGCAGTTGCAATCCAATTTGGATTATTTTCTCGGGATCTTCTTCTTTTAGCGGGATAGAAATCAGTTGTTCAGCTAGTTCACCTCTTTTTTGATTCTCTCTTTGGTCTAATTTATCGACAGACAGAGAGTCTTCAGGCTTATTATTTTAAATGGAGACAAGGAAGCAGCGTCGGGCAAGTTGCTGATCTCCATGCATCTCTCTGACTCCATTTCTCATTGAAAATCAAACTAATAAATTGTATGTCGAAACCACTGCTTTCAGAGCATTGAGTCCAGATTGTCCGAGTATGGCATTATAAGTCGAAGGTACTCAAACTATCGTAAACGTTATGAAGACGATGCTCTGTTGTGGTTCAATTCCAGCGGTTAAGGAGAGGAAGATTTTCGTTCCACTGTGACAGCATCTCCTGTGAAACCGACTAATGGCGTCGAGACTCTCCTGAGTCAGTCAGTCGGTAGTTGCATTTGGAAGAAAGTCGAATAAAATAGAACATTAGTTGAACTTTCATTATCTACAAGAATTTTTTTACATCATAATTTGCTATTGTTGCTGAGACAACAACAGCATCATCATGGAGAGTCTAAATTTTTTGAACATCCTCTTCCGAAAAAGTTATTACATTATTTAGTCACCGCCGTTTCACCGACTCTTTTTCGGAAGTTGCCTTTCAGTCCAATTGTCCGGAGATCATGTTGATCACCCTTGCAGTCGGCTGATTATTTATAGCTTTCTCAGTTGGCTGAGGTCATCGATCGGTAGGAGGTTGAGTTGGCGGATCTTTTCGATATTTTTCAAGGTAGTCTCATCGAATCATGACTTCTATCTCATCCCTGAGTTGGATGCATTGTTCGGTATCGTGACCATGATTACGATGGAACCGACAATACTTCCTCCGATCGTAGTTCCTTAACGATGCTTTCATCGGTGGAGGGTGTCGTAGGTATTCTGCTCCTTCAATCTCCATGAGGATCTGCACACGGAGAGCAAAATAGGAGTGTAGGAGTCATACCTGCCGTAATTCAGCTTTGAACTTCATCGTCGGGCGAAGCTCTCTTATTGGATGGCGGTCAACTTGATTCGACTAGAACTCCTCCCTTCTTTGTTTCTTCTTCTTCTGACCTTTGCCTTCTGTCTGGCGTCGGTCAGAAGCTCCTTCGTCCGTGCGGATATACTTGTATGCATGCTCCAGAAATTCAGCATAAGTTCGGAGGAGAGTCTTGTCCAAAGAATATATGAATCGAGATCCCCTTAGACCTCTTTTCATGGCTGATATGGCCATGTCTTCATTGAGGTCCTTGACCTCAAGCATGGCTGCATTAAAATGGGCCACAAAATCTCGAAGTGTCTCAGTCTCTCCCTGCTCGATCGAGAAGAGACAATCAGAGGTTCGTGACGGTCTTCGACTGGTGCCGAAGTGAGCCATGAAAGAGTGTTCGAGCTGTCCGAAGGAGTATATACTTTCCGACTAAAGCCCGAAGTACCAGGCTCGAGCAGCTTTCGAAGAGTCACTGGGAAGCCGATGCACAAGAGGGCGTCGATCGCCCCTGAATCATCATGAAAGCCTTGTAGCTCTCAAAGTGATCGATCGGATCGGTGGTGCCGTCATATGGCTCCACTTGCAACATCTTGAACCGAGATAGGATCTGCTCGTCCAAGATGTGCCGAGAGAGAGGCTGGACGGTGTGAAAGTCATAGTCGTTGGAGGACTTCCGACCTTCCACCTAAAGCTGGATGAGTCGGTGGTTGATTTCTTGAAACTTACATTCGTAGTCGTCGAACCACCGTTGCTGAAAACTTCAGGGGTAGAACCCTCTGACGAGCTTGAAGGAGAAGCAGAAGGCATCTGCGATCGTTTCTCCTTCCTAATGCGGTCGAGATGGAAAGGAGAGGAACACCACGAGTGGTGGGTGGCACGACGAGTGCCGAGAATGCTGCTGTTCGTCTCGACGGGAGAGTCGAGACGGTCACTCTGGAGAAGGAGAAGGTGATCGTTGTGGATGACGATGGTTGTACTTGGACAGCACCAACTGTGCCACCGATTGCTCTACTAGTGGCTGCTACTGGGTTTCCTATTGTTGGAGGCTTTTGACCGCCTCCGTGAGAACATTTATTTGCTATACAAGCGCAGTGATCTAGACGTCTGTGGTGATCACGGGTCGTGAGAAACTATGCTTTGCTACTGGAAGAGGGGGAGAAACCTCTTTTCGATGGGAAGAGTGCCTCGTTGATCTGATTGCAGTCGAGTGTTGGGCTCTGATCTTTATCATAGTGTATATGATTTTTCCTCCTACCTGGCGCGCTAATTTGTTGCGGCCAACTCCCCATCGCCTGTTATCGATAACGAGCACTTATAAGACAGCATTCACACAGATCGGATTGGTGTCCGGCGGAGACCCTTCGATGCTTAAGTCAGAGAAAGAAGTTGGTGAACAGTAGTTTTGAATATAGAAAGTAGTAGAGTTCTGGCTCCGAGATGGCTTACTCGTATTGCTCACTTATCCCTTTTATAAATGATTCTGGTATAACCGTCGAGCACGTGGTCCCATTTTTTATGGCGCTAAATTATTGGGCCATAAATATGGAATTAGTGGGGTGTTAATTCTCCTTAATAGCCGTGACACGTAATTGATAACCGTTTGTGACGGTTATGGTATGTTGAGCAGATTAACTGGCCATATGTCGGTAGAACCGACTATATGTCGGTAGACTCTATGAGCGACCGTCGGTTAGTAGTTCTGTTATGTCGACGGTCTAAATCGCTCGCTGTCGATCGATAGTAGTCGAATCATTAGTCGGTCAGCCGACAATAAGTTGGTGCGGTTCGCTCAGTCGATCGATGAAGAGTCGGAACTACATGTTCAGCCCGATGCGCAGTCAGAGTCGTAGTGACCAAAGTCAAGGGTCGGTTGATTTACCCCAACAAGTGTCATTTCTATTCTGATTTCAAAGAAAAAGGAATACCCAAATCTCCAAATCTAATCCTGATTTTTTCTTAGTATTAAATTCCATCCCAATTCTGATTTTAATCATGGATCAAATACATTGGAGAATATGAGCATTTCGATTCCTATTCTAATCTATTCAAATTCTAATTTCGATTGTGAATCAAATGCATCCTAAATATAGAATACAAGTACCAACAATTCAGAGAACTTGGGGCATGATACCAATTAGCTCCGCTAGGACTCAATAGAAGAATTTTTGGAATGATCTAGCATTTTAGACCAAAGTTTCATACAAAGGGTCGGATGAATTTGAAGCCACAGCACAATAATTTAGCAAAAGTAAGACTTCAAGTAATAATATTAATTCATAAAATGCTATGGCAATAAACTTTCGTAAGCATTTCACCAACAGTTGTAACATGCATGTTTCCTTGCTGGAAAACATTGCTATTGATTTTTCTTTTGATTTTTTTTAAAATTATAAAAGATTTTGATAATTAAATAGTAATATACTGGGCAAATTGTAATTGCACCACATAAATTATCGAGATAAATGCACAATGAATGAAATTCACCTAAATATATCTCGGTAATTAACATGATGCATGGCCACTGAAATACATCTCGCTAATTGATACTGTATAGAAATAATTTTTTATTAATTTATTTTTTTATATTATTTATGTAGAAATAACTTAAACATGATTTGCCGTAGCAAGAATTTAGTGCTGAAAACGTCATCAAGACAGGCCACCGTCAGCTCCAGGTGGGGGCCATATGGTCACAGGCAGCGGATGTAAGCGTCAATAAATTGGTGACCAACCAGAAGTCCTGACATCAGGATGTTGGCCTTATTCAAATATGGTGGTTAACGCTGTCTGTATTTGCCTGTTACGGGGCTCAGCTATCAGCAGAATTAAAGGTCCTCAACCGCTCCTTACAAAGAAACAATAAGTGATTGTCATAAGCAATTGGTCCTCCACTTACCGCCAGGCACACGATGTCCATGCTTTATTAATATTAGAAAGAACATTAGTATATCAATAAATTATATTTGAATATTTTCTATTGATTGAACCTTAAGTTCTGGAGGTGACTTGAGAGGAATATCCTAAGCGATGAATTCATACTTAAGTAGAGAGGAAAAAAAAAACTAGAAGAAAATGGTTGGAAAGAATATATGTCATATAAATATTATACTCTTAATTCGAGATCGCGAGCTAAAAATTATGATAATCACTGTATATTTATAAAAATTTTTCTCATAAATATACAAGACATCTCTCTACGATATCACGAAGTAACGTCAGAATAAATAATTAATAATTTAATATTCAAAAAGAATTTAAATAACTAAATCAAGTATCTTATAAAATAATATTCTATAGTCTTGTATCAACTTTAATAAATCCTAATCTAAATAAAATATTAAATTTACTCCTAATCCATCTTCTATAATGAATTCTCAAGTCAAGTTAGTCTTCTGAATCTATAAAAAATAGTAATATATAGATAATGAGCTAGATAGTCCAGTAAATAATGTATACGTTAGTTAAATAAATCAAATAATATATTAATATAAAATTCGATTCAAAATATACAGTACTAATCAAAATAAGATCTATACAAATTTATTATTTCAAAATTAGTTTTAATTCATTTTCGTTCATAAATTATTTTTTTTAAAACATTCGATTCACCTTAACAACCATGAACTATAACCATACTTAAACCCTGTGGCTAAACCAGAATGAGTTTAGAATAATCAAAGCACCAATATATAACCCCATTGGTAGGATATCGATATGCTAGTATATATAACCCCTACTATAGGGTGCCGATATACTAGCTCACAACTCTCATTAATGGTGTGTCGATATATCAACATATAATCCTTACTGGTAGGATGTTGATATATCAGTGCACAACCTCTACTGATAGGGTATTGATGTATTAGTACATAATCCTCACTAGTAAGATATCGATATACCGGCATATAAATCCTATTAACAGGATTTTAATATATAGTCAGACTGTGAGTCAAAATTCATCTCGATTTAATTTTTTTGATAAATTAATTTTATATTTCAGTCGAACAATATATAAAATCATTTGGAATCAAAATCAATCGATCATAATTTCATAACAAAATCAATACATTCGATAATGCATCAATCAATATTCTACAATGAAATAAATTTAACAAATAAATATTATGGTTCATATTCACAAATCACAAATAATACGATTTAAAATTTAATGATATAAATAATATATAATTAATCAATAAATTTAGAAAAAGTGATATATGACTTACTTCACACATGCTCCAATCGATCCAAATAATTCAATTTTTTTTCAAATTTTAATTAATAGATATATCATAATATCTCATTGTAGATATTTTCTTATCGAGATAACTATATCTCTATATAAAATCGAGTCCAATAATTAGAAAGAAAAGAAGATATAATAGATGGATAGTCGCATTCAATGGCCTGGATTGGTCTAGTTATCTAACTTTATCTGATCAAGATCAGACGAATATATAGGTAGTTCAATAGAGATCAAAGACGATCAAATCAGTAATATTTGATAAGAGCGACAATGGAGGCTGTACGGTGCTCGACGATCAAAAGTCAGTTTGATCAAATAATTTATTAATTAAATTAGATTAAGATACAATTGGCTCTATAGAGATCAAAGCCAATCAAATTTTAATAGAATCTGACAAGGGTTAGGCAATAATAACCAACATGCCAGTCAATTTGATCAAGATAATTTCATCAAATCATGATTTGAACTAATGTATAGATGATTTAATAAATATGGATGATCAAATTTAGTAGATCCAATCTTGATTAGGATGGATATCGATATGTTATCCAGTGATCATAGATCAGGATCTTTTACTAAGTTCGATTAAAATCATCGAAAAATATTTTTATTAGATCAAACCACCCAGAGAGATAGTAGAGAGAGAAAATATCTAGAAATTTTTTTTAGAGAGAAAAGTGAAACTTTCTAAAGAGAAAAAATAGAGAGAGATAATTCAAGTGAGAAAAAGTAGAGAGAAATAGAGGAGAGAGAAATTTGAGAAGAGAGAGAAAAGAGTAAAGAGAGAGCAACTCTCTTTTTTTTTTCCTTTTTCTTCTTCTTTCTTTTTCCCTCTCTCTTCTTTCAATTTTTTTTTTGTCAGAATATGAGACTCATGTCCCCCATTGCTTCCTCGAAATAGAGGACCTCCACCAACCATAGCTGTGGCAATGGCGAAGGTGGTGCTATCGAGAGTCTGCCACCATCGGTCAGCAATAAAGATGGCCAGAAAAAAAATAAAACTGGCTGAAACCAAAGTAAACAAGGGTTCAATTTTCTAAGAATAGTCTAATGATTGTCTGTCAAAATCAAGGCTCCCAAGGGCTGAGAAAGATAGGAAAAGTCTACTAAAAATTCTTGATATAGTACCTAGCTTCCTGACGACACTCGACCGTAATTTTCAGTGACTTAAGAAGAGAAGACAGTCATTCTTAATGATGATTGGAGGCCAATGGTGGTGGATTTCACATAGGACTTAGTCTCTTTAAATAGAGATAGATAAAGGAGTTGGACTCCTCGACTTCGATTTTCATTAAAAAATCTAGAGGATGGGAGTCTCCTTCATAGGCTTTTTTTTCTAGTGCTTTAAAATTCATACAAGATCTTTTTTAGCCTAGCTTTAAGATTCGTGTAGCTGGTTGGGTATTACATTCTTCCATCCAAAAAAAATTTCATCCTCGAAATTTATCTTGCTCAAATCCTTAAAAATTTAGGATTACTTCTTCCTTAAGTCATTCTCTAATCCTAAAATAAGTATTTATTTATCAAATTAAATTATTATCTTGATCAACTTAAAATAATTCAAAATCACTATGCTTTCGTTGTGCACTCTGATTTAAGCTATTAAAATTCTCTAGATGTAGTAATGACTTTTAATCAAAATTGTTGCTCCTTGAATTGATTTTGATGAGTACAAAGCATTTGAAGGGGTTACTAATGATTTTCGCTTGGAAAAAGATTTATTGTATTTCAGGGGCAAAATCATAATTTTATCAAAATCAGATTCAAAAGCCTCAAAAGCAAGCACAAGAGATATGAAATCTATTGGAGTAAATCTCAACATTTTTCGATGTGTATTTTGAAAAATATTCAGGTTTGAATTTCATGAGTCGACCCCATTACCCCATGAGTCGACTCA
>KE505102.1:361075-382826 GCA_000441515.1 Elaeis oleifera
AAATTTAAATTCTAAGTCAAAAGAAAACTTTTAATTCTTATCCTCAATATGCATCAAACACATCCAATTCTAAATTAAACCTTGAGTTTGTTAACATATTCAAAACCATCAAATGTGATTACTATAATTCAATATAACTTAAATCTTAACTCTCTTATCAATTCAATGAAATAATTTCGAAACAAAATCTTATAAGTAAATTGATAAGAAAATCTTTTGACACCTCCATCAAGTTAGGACAAAATCTGACTCACTACCAAAAAAAGGCTATTTAACAATGGACAAAATCTATTGCTAATCCATTGCTAAACTATTTAGCAATGGATTAGCAATGGATTTGCTTGCATTGTTAAATTTTCCACAGCTAATTAGCAACAAAACTCATATCCGTTGCTATTCCATTACTAAATTTTTTTAGCAATAAAATAGCAACAAAATTATTTCGTTGCTTATTTTTGCACAACGAGTTTACAATCTAAATAATTTTCATGACTCTTTCGTTGCAAATCAATTGCTAATGTATTGTTAAATTTTAAATTTTTATTACTAGTCCATTGCTATTTCGTTGTAAAGCCATTGCTAGAATTTTAGTATGCCATTGCAAATCCGTTTCTATTCAGTTGTTAAGATTTTAGTATTTCGTTGCAACTCCATTTCTATTCCATTGCTAAATTTTTTAGATTCCATCGCAATTCTATTTCTAAGCCATTGTACAAATTTTAAATATCCGTTCTAATATGTTGTCAATCCATTGCTAATTCATAGATTTTAAATTTTCTTTTTATTACTCATCCATTGCTAAATTATTATTTTTTATAATTTTTTTATTATATTTTTTGAAACATAATATTTATATATACTTATTATACATCCAACAACTATTATAATCATTTCAAGCCATCCAACAACAATATTAATTCTTCATTCAGTAACACCAAAAATTAATAAAGTATATATATTATAAAGTATGCATAGTATATCAAAGCACACATAAAGTACATAGAGTACATATCATACGTATTTGTAAAGTACATATACCCAACAAGGTTCTCATATATAAAACAAAAGATAATAAAAAGATGAAGACTATGGAGTTCCTAGGTGCATATCACCACCACCGGTGTTCTGTCCATCTTTATCGCCCCTCGATGCATGATGCTCCGAAGTAGATGCCTAACATTATACATTAAGAAATAAGAAAATGATAAAAAAATCACAAGTAAAGAAAAATAAAATATTATTTTTTATCTCTTGTGGAGATGAAGATGGTGCCATAGGAGTATGTTGTATGTTTATTAGCGAGTGCGTCCAACCAAGAGGAGAAATCCACCAAGTATCTAGCCAATTTTATGGTGCAGACTTAGGAATCGAAGGAGGAACTGTAGTAGGATTCTTTTCTGAAGATTCAGGATGCTCAGATGTAGAGGATGATGGCACCAGTGATGGATGTGGAATAGTCATAGCCTGACAGATTTGCTGTATCGTTTCCAAACTATTGTTCATCTTCTATATATCATTCTTGAGCGGATGCATTTTTCGAGCCAATAAATTGCAGGCTGTCTTGTTTGGTTCAAGATTGTTGTACTAGATGCACCTACAGATGATGGGCTGTTAAAAACAAATGTACGCTGAGTCAATCTAAATACATGGAACATGATGCATTTAAAATAATAATGGTGGTAATAAAAATAAAGGTTAAATTATGGTGAAGTAGAGGAATAATTGGTGGCTGCAATACCCTAGATAGAAGATTTAGCTCCTAAAATGTCCAGCCATCTTGACAGCCAAAAGGTGATCTCATCAGCAACAAACTTTGAATGACATTTGTGGCATTACTTCAAAGCATTTAAGGAAAAAAATGAGTCTAAGATTTAATTTCCACACTGGCAGTCTCTTGATTTTTCAATTGTCATCAAACAGATGATAGGCTGATAAAGTAGATATCGCAAAGACAAATGTATTCTTACAAAAACATGATTATCCACTTGACCCTTCACTGCTTAAATATAATGGTAAAAAAATAATTATAAAGAAAATGCTACTGACGTGGTCTCTGAATCAGAGACCAACCCAAGAACCACGATAACTAAATATATATAACAAAGTTCCACATGCAAGTCAACGACCATCATGGTTCTGTGAGATAGATAACATCTATATGAACAAAAGATATAAAAGGCAAAAAAAGATCTGACATCATGGATGTGCTTCTCTCCAATTCAAACTAGATAGTTGACAGCCCTTGCTCATCTAGTCTTCTTTATTAAGCACCAATAGTGGCTCATCCTGTCTTCTTTATTAAGCACCACCAACAGTGACAAACATATTTAAACATATTCACATGCTTATTTGCGGTCACTTTTTTTCTTGAACTATTATTACTAGTGCACTAATGAATTTACAGATGGGTCCAACTAAATAAAAGCATATAATCAAGCGGATGATTGTATAGAAAAAGATACTAACCAAACATCTACTGTGGGTGGTTATGCTAGCTGAACCGCCGGTGTGGGCAAGCCGAGTTGATTGTTTGTGGTTCTTTGATGCAATATCTGACTTCTTCTGCCCCTCTTCTCTCTTCCATTTATCCACCAAGCTCCTCCACTTCGTAGTGGTCATACCATCAGACGGATTATCAATCGTCTCCACTAAATCATCAGTGTTATTCTTTTCTTCACCTCTTTCCTCATAAGAAAAGTATATGACGAAGGTGGGCTCCCACAACAATCTCCCACACATGTCACACTAGAGCACGATCAACACCAGTAGCAAATGTATATTTTCCTGCAATTAAACAATATAACTATATCATATTAACTAATAAACAATAAAAAGTGAAACATGACCAATTCAAAATTACTAGTGCCTTTAGCCACTCAATTTCAACTTTAGGGAAGGTTGGAAAGGAAGCTCTTTACTCTGACATAAATCCCTGCTTAATAAGCATTTAGTGTAGCATATTAACAAATTGCAGAGGCCAAATTTGAATTCTTGCCAGAGAAGTGACTTGAAAATATAGAGAGAAGATCAAATTCCATAGATTGCTCATATTGTCTTAAATACAGATATAGGATATTGCAAAGAATCAAGATAATACAAAATATTATAGCAGTCAGACACTCATAAGAATCATATATTGAATAATGCTGAGGGTAGCGTATAACAGTGTAGCTAACATGTCTGCTAGATTATTTATTGAGTTGGTTCTTCGAGAAAAATCTGAGACTAGAACATCTTCCTAACAGCTAGATTGGCCTCTCTGATCATATGCCAGCATGGTCAGGTGCGATTTACTTCTTTTTCACAGGAACAAACAAAAGAATCTCCTTAGATAACCAAGAGAGCATTTTTAGGATAGGAAAGCAATTGATTTAGAGATAAGGAGTAAGAGTACTCAGCTTTTTTCAAGTTAATAGAATACCTATGCCATGTTTAACTTTTCTGATGTCCATCCTTGATATTTCAACCACTGGAGAATGATATAGAGGTCCATCCGACCAAAACTACTAGATAGAGAATGGGGTAGATGGCCAAGCTTATGAACAACATGGTAACCAATGGCCTATCAACATAAATGTAGCAAGAAATCTATGAATCTCATATCCAATACTCCAACTGAAGGCTTACAAGGGCCCACCAAGGTAGAAAAGCCTACAATGCTATATCCAAGCAGTCGCATCCACCATTAATCCCAATAAAGACTAAGATCAATATGTAAGAAGTTTGATGATCTAGGCCTAAGAAGTCCGGTAAAGACTAAGATCAATGTGTAAAAACTAAGAATCTTACTGCCATAGATGATATTGACAGCCTATATTCACAAGTACAACTACAACTTTTATTGCTGAAGATAGATGATGAGTTAATAGCACGGTTAAATATGAAATAGGATTTAGAATGGTATAAATGTAGACAAGATTAGCACTGTGATCAATGGGAGTACATCCTACATCATTAGATAAATAATTTATATTCTCAAGCCTATGTTTTTAGATCTATGGTAAGAGGCCCTCCAAATACATGGAATATAAAACAGCAACATTCAATGAATTATTAGGATGAGGTGGATGTTAAGTGAAAATTAGGAAGCTTAGGGTTAGAAATAGGAGAATTGCAGGAACAAGACTAAGTTAAGAAGCTTGTTGATAACTTGTCAGGAAATTGACTTGATACAAGCATGTTCAGCAAAATGTTAACAAGGCTACACTAAACTATACAAGAATAACTAACAACAAGTCAGTTTAAAATAGTAAAAAATGTTCATCCCCTACCTCTCCATCAATGAAAAGAATAAAGAATATAAACATCCAGAGAAAGAGAGAGAGAGGGTACCGAGATGGATGCGAACGACGGTGGCTGTACAGCGACGCGATGATAGTGAAGTGATGGTGATGATGGCAACCTATAGGATGGACCATGAGAGAGAGAGCCATAGAGAAAGAGGACTGTACCTGAGAGATCTTGAGAGAGAGGGAGAGACCGCGGCCCAACGGAGTCAAAGAGGGACAGTGGCAGAGGCGGAGGCGAAGCGACGACGATGGTGGTGGAGGTGGAGCGATGATGACAGTGGCGGCCCCAGGGGAAGCAAACAATCGTGAGAGAGAAAGTGAGGGAGGGAGAGGGAGAACCTAGGGAGGACGACGGCGGTGGTGGAGGGAGGATGACAATGAGGGATGGCTCGATTTGGCCGATATAGTGGGACGGTGGCATGGTGAGATGACGCACCAAGGCGGCGGGGTCAAATGGGGGAGGAAGGGTTGTGAGCACCAGAGCGACGGGCGGGGCGGAGGGGTGCGGGTCGCATGGAGAATCATTCGACGAGGGGTGCAGGGGCTGCTCGATTGAGAAAGAGGGAGAGGAGATTTAGGGCTAGGAGGCTCGGTTAGGAGAGAGGGAGAAGAGGTTTAGGGCTAAGAGGCTCGATTGAGAGAGAGGGAGAGGAGAGAGGAAAAAGAAGAAAGGGAACGATAGGCTAATAGAAAGTTAGGGTTTGTTATTTTTTTTAAATTAACGATAGATTAAAATTTCATTACAATTCAGTTGCAAAATCGCTTCTTAGTGAGTTCTTCTATTTCCAGATTAGCAATGAAGCCATTGCCGTTTCAATTTCATTATGAATTTTTTATTCTTAGATTAGCAACAAAATAAATTTGGTTATAAATCTGTTGTAAGATAATCAACAAAAATTTGCAATTCTTTTAACCAACTATTAGCAATGAAAATTGAGTTCATTGTAAATCCATTGCTATATTTTGTTGCTAATCTATTGCAATTTCATCGTCAATAATATGCGAGAACCTCCCACAAAATTTATAACGGACTGAAATTTCGTTGCAATTTAATTGCAAAATTGCTTCCTAATGAGTTCTTTATTTCAAAATTAGCAATGAAGATGTTGCCATTTCAATTTCTTTGTAAATTTTTTATTTTCATATTAGCAATGAAATAAGTTTAGTTATAAATCTGTTGTAAGCTAATCAAAAAAATCTGCAATCCCTTTAATAAACTATTAGCAACGAAAATGAGTTCGTTGTAAATCCTTTGCTAAATTCTATTACTAATCTATTGCAATTCCATTACTAATGATTCCTAGGAACCTCCACAAAATTTAGCAATCTTTTTAGGTCTATTTTATTTATTATAAACTTTTCATGCCTAATCCATTGCAAATCTGTTGTAAATTTATTTTTTCAAAATTAGCAATGGAATTAAGCATTCCGTTGCAAATCCATTATCGATTAATAATGGATTAGAAACAGATTATGTCTGTTGCAAAATTTTCATTGTTAAATCGCATATTTCTTATAGTGACTAAATCATCTTTTCTAGAGTTTCTTTCCTCAAGATGTTTAACATCTATCAAATACTTTCCATAATAATCATGCACATCTTTTAAAATCAAATTCTCTATATCATACTAGATTTTAACATCAACCTCAATAATAATGACAAAGAAACTCCTGATCAGTTCCTAACTTTAAAATTTTGAATTACAATTTCATATACGTCCCAAAATCTTGAATAAATATAAATAGGATCTTTTATCCTGATCTAAGATGGCAAATAAAATTTTACTAGCAACCTTAACAATAATGGCAGAAGAACTATCGATAAATTTATAAACCCAAACTTTGAATTGAAGTTTCATACACACCATATAGTCTCCAATAGACATAAATAAATATATTATTTGGATTTAAAGATGGTAATTAAATTATTAATTATTCTATCAAGATGAATACTCTATAATCTCAAAAAAAAAATCAATTTCCATCCATGAGGAACATAATTATTTATAATATTTTTGAATGTATATTCCTCCTGCATGTCAGTTTATACATGATCCATACATTGGATTCAACCTCGAAGAATATTTCAATCAAATGTCACAAAGTTTTTCTTAGTTCAAACATTTAACACATTATTATAAATGAATCGTATCCTACCACTAAGTAATAAATTTAAACTAAGCAATATCCATATCAAATTTGAGCTTCCAAATTCACTTAAACAATTAATGATAAAATTATTAATCACAATGTACAATAAAATTTTATGATAAATCCTTTTACAATTACTTTAGATCAAAATTTAACTAATCATAACATGATCCATAAATTATCTATAATATATCAAATCTTAAGAATCATAATTTCTTAGTGATCTTTTCATATATAATCTCATGCTTAGAAAACTCATTAAGATAACTTACAGTATAATTATCAAAATAGATTTACATCCCACATTCCTAGTGTCTACCCATCTATACTAATCCTTTGTAGAAGTTTGTCATATGCTTTATCCATTTATGCTCTAATACCATATAAATTGTCACATTCTTAATTTGAGATCACGAGCCAAGGGTCATGGCACCCACCATATACTCATAGAGAACTCTCTCTATAAGCATGCAAGGTATCTTTTTATGATATCATAAAGTAATAGTGAAATAAATAATTAATATTTTAATATTCAAACAGAATTTTAATAACTAAATCAAATATCTTAAAAAATAATATTCCATAGCTTGCATCAACTTCAATATATCCTAATCTGAAATAAAAATATCAAATTCTGCTCCTAATTCAATCTTCTATAATGAATCTCTGAGTCAAACTAGTCCTCTAAATCTATAAAAATAGTACTAGATAGAGTAATGACCTAGACAACCTAATAAGTAATGTATACTTAAGTTAGATAAATCAAGCAATATATTAATTCAAAATTTAATAAAATATATAACACTAATCAAAATAAATCCATATGAATATATTCTTTTAAAATTTAATTTTTAATTTATTTTATTATAATTAATTCTTCAAACATCCAATTCATCTCAATAGTCATGAACTACGACAATATTTATATCCTATGGTTAGGCCAGAATAAGCTCAGAATAGTTAAAGCACCAATGTATAACCTCCATTAGCAGGATATCGATATATTAGCATATAATCTCCACTAGTAGGATGTCAATATACCCATACACAACTTTCACTAACAGAGTATCGATATATCAGCATAGAACCCCACTAGTATGGTGTTGATATACTAGTGCACAATCTTCATTGATAGTGTATCGATGTATCAGCATACTACCCCACTGATTGGATATCAATATACCAATATATAAATCCCATTAGTAGGATTTCGATTTATAGTTAGACTATGAATCAAAATCCATCTCGATTCAAATATCTATTTTCGATAAAATCAATTTCATATTTCAATCGAATAATACATAAAATCATTTGGAATCAAAATCAACCGATCACAACTCCATAATAGAATCAATATATTCTATAATGTATCAATCAATATTTTATAATGAAATAAATTTAACAAATAAATATCATACTTTATTTTCACATATCAGAAATAATATAATTCAAAATTTAATGATATAAATACTATATAATTTACTAATAAATCTAAAAAAAGAGATATATTACTTACCTCACATGTACTCCAATCAATCCAAATAATTTAAATTTTTTTTCAAAATCTTCAATTAATAGATCATATCACAGTATCTCACTACTGGATATCTTCTTGTCGAGATGACTACACTCTTATATAGAATCAAGTCTAATAATTAGAAATGACACAGATAATTAAGAAAGATAAAATTAATGGATAGTCGTATTTAATGATTCGGATCGATCTTGTCATCTAACTTCATCCTATCAAGATTAGACTAGAATATAAATAGTTCAATAGAGATCAAAGGTGATCAAATTAGTAATATCTGACAAGAGTCATGATAGAGGCCAGTATGGTGCTTGATGATCAAAGATTAATTTAATCAAATAATTTTATTTAATCAAAATTAGATTAAGATACAATTGGCTCCATAGAGATTAAAGACGATCAAATCTAATGGAATCTGACAAGAGTCAAATAGTAACAACCAACGTTTTAGTCAATCTGATCAAGATAATTTCATCAAATCATGATTTGAATGTGTACAGATGGTTCAATAAACATGGACAATCAAATCTAGTGGATCCAATCTTGGCTAGGATGGGTGTCGGTGCATGGTGTAGTAATCATGGATCAGGATCTTTCACTAAGCTTGATCCAAATCATCAAAAGAAATCCTTTTTTAGATCAAATCATCCTAAAAAGATAGTGGAGAGAGAGAGAAACAATCTAGAGAGAAAACTAGAGAGAAAGTAAACTTTTAAAGAAAAGTGGAGAGAGAAATAATTTCAAGAAGAGAAAGTGGAGAGAAAGAGAGGAGAGAGAAATAGTGGTGCAGACCGTAGCTGTGGCTGGCAGTGGCTATGGCAATAGTGGTGCTGTTAAGAGTCTATCATCGATGGTTAGCGGCAAAGATGGTCAGAAAAAAATCAAAACAAGCTGAAACCAAGGTAAAATAGGGGTTCAATTTTCTAGAAATAATCTGGTGATTGCTGACCAGAATCAAGGCTCCTAAGGGCTAAGAAAGATAGGAAAAAGTCAACCAAAATAAGTTCTTGGCATCATACTTGGCTTCTCGAAGGCACTTGGCTACAATTTCTAGTGAACCTGAGAAGAGGAAGATGGTCCTTCTCAACGACAATTAGAAGCCAATGATGGTGGATTTCATAAGGACTCGATCCCTTTACATAGAGGTGGAGGGGGAGGTGTTGGACTCAACTTTGATTTCCACTAAAAATTGGAGGAAGTCTTCTTCATTAGCTTATTTTATTTCTTTTTTCTAGTGTTTTAAAATTCATACAAGCTCTTTTTTTAGCTAAGCTTTATGATTCGTGCAGTTGGATTGGAGTATCAAAATTAGGGTGAAAGTGATATAGATATTATCCGTCTGGATTTATTTTCATATCCAAATTAGTCCGAATATGGATAGAATTTGAAGATCTGACTAATATCTATATCTGTATCCATATCCTTCAAAGACAAATGGATATAGATATGGATAGACAACTATTCGATCCGTATCCGAATATCCAAATCTGCAGGTAATCTTATATAATTTATATAGTACTCATTAGTTTTAAAAAAATATGCAATCATATAAATATGTTATTAACTTGATTTATCATCTATTTAGTAATATCTTTGATTCTATGTCATAAAGCTTAATTATTTAATTTGTATCTATAATTATATGCATTCTTCTAACATCCAAATTGTATCCATATTGTTTAAAATAAATATGGATATAATTTTTTGCATCTGAATAATATCTCTATCCATATTTGTATTTGCCATACAAACAAAAATGTTTATAGATATGTTGATATCCAACTTGTATATGATCTGATTTCAACCCTAAATTCATAATAGAATAGTCAAAGAGTTTGTTGGGCCAAATTATTGCGTGCACTATGTATATGATCATGCTAGTGCATGCCATTAATCATCGAGATATATGCTAGTGATTGTTCCATTCACCTTGCACTCTATTTAGCAATTGGCCCACAAAGTACACCAAGTGATTTGATAGTGTGTACTAGCATAATCATGTATACAATATATATAATAATTTTTTATTGAATTGAGGCTTGTCCCCACTACCCTAAAAGCAATATCATTATAGAATACATCTCGCAATACCACTTGCAAGTTGTCCCAAGTTACTCCAGCAGACTAAAGGGTAGTTTTTCTACGTGTGGGTAGGTGGAGTTGTTCAGATGGGGACACAATTTCTATTTTTCTCTATCTAGTACGAACTTAGTATGCAACATGATCGCTCCTACAGCCTGGAGGATTCCACCCTCATAATTTCTAAGAGCAAATCATGCACAAGCTTGAACAACTCTGTCAATATTGAATATAACCTGACTAACTTTTGAGGACATCGATCCAACGAACAAGGTGTATTAATTGGGACCCTAATGACCATAGGTAAGTTGGCCAGGGCCATCCATGCCAAAGCCCATCCATATTCTTCACCAAAGCCAAAGCTTTTCACCTCATGCATTAGAGAAATTATTTTATATACTACATACACCATATGACTATGTATACCACTTATTGCGATAGATTTCTAACCCTGATCAGGGAGACTAGAATTGAATGGAGGCCACAAGCACTATAAGACCTGCAAAATAAGTCTTGACTAGAGTTGACTCCGGTAGGGATCCTCCGATGCTTAAGTTAGAAAGCTAGAACAGAAGAGAAAGAGTATGAGAGATAGTATGCACGTGCCTCCAGGGTCCTTTAAGACCTCTTTTATAGATAGAGGTGAGAGTTATTTGGAGGCAATATTCTTGATCCATTTCGCTGATTTGGATGCGGTATGGTGAGATTTAGGGTCGAGATTTTTGGGATGTGGTAGTTATGCCTGCCTAATTTATTTAGGAGCAAGCTGAGCTACTTTGAATTTAAAAGAAATGCAAAATTCTCAAGTTAGATTTGGCCTGACTAGTAAGCTTTGATCGATAGGTGGCATTGCTAGTGGAGATGAGAGTCGCCCCGATGCTTGTGGCTAACAGTTCATGACCAAAGTCAAGATGGGTGGCCAAAGTTAGGATCGACAACCGAAGCCAGAATCGATAAGATTTTCATCAGGAGGTTCCATCCAGGATGGATCGGCTGGAAAGCAAGGATCGGTAAGGTCCGAAGTCATCTGGATCTTTCACTAGTTTGTCTTCGGTTTGGATGACATATTATCCTCCAACACATACCCCCTTCTTCCAAGTTTGAATCAGAGTTGGTTCGGACGAAAGGAGTACATTTGTTCTGACCTACCGAAGACACGTCCTTGTCGCAGCCGAAATAACATGTCCATGACTCTGAGGCAAAATAGAGGGTCATATTAGAGATTAATCATGATCGAAAAAAATGTAGCAGTTTATGGAATTCGAAGGAAGACGCACTTCGTTTTGGGCATGACCTATAAATGAGCCATCCGACAGCTCTACGAGACAATGAGAATGCACCAGATGTTGATCATCTAATGGCTAGAGGTGATTTAGTAATCGGATCGTACTGCTCTTCTACACCCATAAAAAGGACCAAATCCTTCTGTATCTTTTCTTCCTTATGCTTCCAGATTTTTCCTTCTCCTCCGCTTCTCCTCCCATTGAGTTTCTGGTTCCTTAAGTGCTTTGAGAACTTTCCCACGATCGCTTCTTTTAGTTTCCTTGGGTTGCCGCCGACTTTGCCTAGTCAATCGTCCTCATCTCCTATGTAGTCATAGATGGGTTCCCTTATTCCCTTACTGATTCTATAATTTTCTTGTTGCTTTCTGTCTTCTTGGCCTTTCCTCCCTATTTCTTTCACTTTCTCATCTTCCTTTTCACTTCTTTCGATCTCTTTTGCATTCTATCTTCCTATTCTCCAATGGCAAACTCTGAGAGTTTCAGCGAAACTAGTCTTCTGGCTCTTCTCCTTCTTCAAGGGAAGGTCCTGTGAGATCAAGTGTCGGATATGAGACCGGAGCACATTTTGTGCCTAGCACCATTAGTTCCATGTTAGACTTAGAGGATCTAAATCTAATTCAAGCTCAATACGAAATTCCTTCTTCATATGAGTTGGAGTTTTCGGGGCCCAGTGGTAGGATCGGTGATCCTTCTCCTGACTGGATCGAACTATACGAGAAAATGTTTTAGGCTAGACTTAGGCTACCCATTTATCCTTTTGTTGTTGAGCTTTTTCACTTCTTCAACATCTCCTTTGTTCTATCATTCCAAACTCTTTCCACTTCATTATCGACTTTATTGCCATTTGTACTTTGACCAAAGTCTAACCATCTATTTCCTCTTTCGATCCTTCTATATCATAGAAAGATATATCAAGGACTGGTGGTATGTCTTTCCTTCAAGAAGGTTCTTGCTTTGATAAAGGGGGTTCCTTCTTCGGTCCATAGGTGGAAGGGTCGATTCTTATTTATTTCGACCCTTCCATCGAAGATTGGAGGTTTTCTTATTGGGGTCGGTCGAGAGATTTTATCTTTCAAATCCTAAAGCTAGGGAGAGAAGACCTAGAGTGCTCCAAAATCTTACGGGGTTTAGAATTTCTTCTTTGAGGCAATTGCTGTCAGAGCAGACTCTCTTTAACATTAGTTTCAGTCTGACTGATCCCAGAGGTGAGAGTTGTTTGGTTGTTTTTTCGATGTCTGTCATCTCCCCCCCCTTTTTTTTGCTAATTTATCTCGATTTGTTGCAAATATGAGGCCCGAGGAGCTCGAACTGTTGAAGAAAAATGCAATGAAGAAGAAGAAGACCTCTTCGTCGGCCACCACCAGGGGCCAAAAAGATGTAGAGATCCTCTAAGGATAGCAATAGAAGGGTGCCTACCCCTTTGATTTCTTCTGCACAGATAGGGGTTATATTGACTCCCCCGATCCAGTCCCACCCCTCGAAGCCCACAACACTTCTTACCCCCCAGGATGAAGGGAGTCACCAATCCACACCCTGGGCTGAACAATTAAGTTGGATTCTGTCAAAGTATCCACTAAGTGGAGGCAAGGTACGTCCATATTTCCTCCAGATGCTACTTTTGAGGATTGAAAAACTGTCTGTTTTGCATTTAAGGGGATGCTTCTCGATGCCGATCTGAGTAGAGTTGAGGGACAGAGCTTTGGGAGGTAGTAGAAGGAGGTCATAAGACTCATAACCTCTATGATTCGGGTGAGACCCTTTTCTTTCCTGTTGTTTTCTTCTTTCATTTTTAGTTGCTAACTCTTCTTTCTGAGTGCAGCTAAGTCACTACATTGCCGCATTCATTAATTCGCTAAGGATCGCCTGATCGAATGCTGGCAAAGCACAAAAAAAGATAGAAGCTGCTATGATCGAGGCTCGATCTAAGATAGAGTCGGCTGAGGCCGAAGCCAAACATCTGAAGGAGGCACTGGATAAGGCCGAAGCTGTAAAGCAAAGGTCAAGACCAACTTGGCCTTAGAGAAGAAGAAACAGCGAGCGATCCAGACTAAGGCCGTTGAGGCCAAGAAGAAGGTGGAAGGTCAGATTGCTAAAGCCGAGCATCTGGCAATGGATGCTTTCTAGGCATTGAAGGAATTCTCCAAGGAGAAGGTTGAATTCGGCAAGGAAGCTTTCATCATCGGACAAGACATTTGCCACCAAAGATAGTGGGCACATTTTTAGACTTGGACCTGACATTTCTGGATGAAGAAAGAAAGAAAAGAAGAAGAAGAAGCCGATGAAGATCTAGCTTCTGACCCTGCGACAGTTGAAGAGCAGTCATATTCAAGATAGATCGCTGAGATGCCCACATCAGCTGCTATCGAAGCAGCACAATTGCCGATGCCTCCACAACCCACCAGAGAGTCTAAGCAGCCAGCTGAAACTGCCCCAAGTTCCTCCATCGATCCTCAGGCTGAGGTTGTAGATACTTAATCCTGTACCATTTTCTTTGTTTTTCTGCAAATGTAAAACAAACTTTTGTTAATGAAAGAACTTTTGTCAGTTGTCTCTTTTGTGATCTCTCATCCTCGTGACATATTCATTCTCAGTCTAGCTGATGCAAATTTTGCGGGCACGCACCTATTAGTCATCATGCCGAATCTATGTCGATGGCTCTACCTATCATGACTCGAATTGGAGTTCTTGGAAAAGGTATTGGCAAGTTTAAGAAGAAGGCTACCAAAGCAAAGTGAAAGTTCATGAAGATGAAGGACTATGAAGATGCTTCTGCAGCAGTGAAATGCCTGAGAGGATACCTCAAGCAGACCAACAGGACGTACTTCTTAGAAAGATCCAAGCTGACCAAGGAGCACAATAGGTTCGCCAAGATAGTAGGCAAAGCAACCTGGGGTGCGGCTGTGAAGGTAGCTTTTGTCGAGGAGAACTATGTGCGGCCAAGATAGAATATTCGAACTGGAGTATACCATTGCATTGTCCAAAGTCGTTGAAGAAGCCAGGTGGGTTCGGCCATCAAGATAAGTCGGATTCAGGGTGAGCTTCGTTCGACTCAAGAATAATTGATGATCTCAATCAATCGGTGAATAAAGAGAAGTCGGTAATCATCGATCTTTGAATTGAGTTGACTTTAGCTCAGAAGGCCATTGATCAGCTCCTTCAAACTTTGAACAGTGAGAGGTCTGCAATGGCAGAACTTCATATCAAGCTAACGGAGAGTGCAGTAGTTGGAAGATTCATCGAAGACAAAGTCAAGTGTAAGAAATCTCAGCTTGCCACCACCTAGCTCAGAACAGCTCTCCAGACTATGAAAGTATCTATTACGGCCTTCGAGGCTGGTTTTAGAGAGTGTAGAGCTTCAATCGAGTAACTCTTCCCTGATGTCGATGTATCTCTTCTTGAAGTTTTGAGCAAGCGGGGGATGCTTGAGGTCGTTGATGTCGATCCAGAAGGTTCGGTGGCCAACAACACATCAGGTTCGTAAGGTGTTGGGGTTTCATGGGCCGAAGAATGATCTTTTTAGTGTGATTGATATACTTTTTGTTGGACATATGTCCTAGAAGTCAATATGGCTGACACATTATAATAACTCTAGGATATAATTTTATACTTAAAAATATTGATTTGATCAATAAAAGATAAATTATTTTATTCAAGTGTGATGTGTCCTTGAATTGTCCATGAAATTAATACTTACGATACATATCCTCAAGGTATTGAGAATCAGAGGTATGAATAATTAATTCTTAAAATTACTCTCGATCATAGTATCATCATGAGGATGGTGACTAATCCAGATAGATCGGCATATAGATCACTTTCTTCAAGATAGATAAGTCTCTGATCTATGGTGTGGACATATTGAGTGATAAGTATGGATAGTTGTTAGAGAACAACTAGTATTGAGTGTGATCATATGAGAGATCACGTAGATTTCTATTCGATCATCAGTAATCGTCTTGATGCTGTAGTTGTGTGAATAGTCCTTTGACCTGCGATGGTATGATTGCTCATAATGAGACTACTAGAGTTTGACTGACACATAAACATGGACTCTTTGAATCTTTATAGTAGATGTTGGCGATAGTTAGTCTACTATAGGAGTAGGATGTGCATCTAGATGGAATCTATTGATCTTGATAGAAAAGAGTAGTCCTATAAAATTTAAGAGGCTAAGTCCATAAGTCTGTAGCCACAGCAGTGTGATTAATAGAAAAGAGTTTCTATGAGAATCACAATTAGATGAGCTAATCGAATCTATCATATGACTGATGATGAGGTTTGATGATTTATCCATGATCTGTCATCTAGTCGAGACTGATGATAGAGGGATTGAATTACATAGGAATTACACTTTAAGGTTCGTTATTCAATTTTGCTAGGTTGCCACTACATACTACTAAATGTAACTGATGAATTGTGAGAACTCACTAAGATTATTCTGGATCAATGATTCTTGTTGAGTTAGAGTGAAATCATTTCGATCTATTGAAAAGAGTTTCAATGATATCATGATATATCTCACTACCAGACAGAATTGAACTTATGGAGTCACACAAACAAGAAAAATAATTTGGATTGACCAATTAGACTTGAGAAGTCCTAATTGGATTAAGATTTAAATAATTCTATTGGGTTTAAGAAGCCTTGCTAGCATATGATTAAATTCAATTCTTTTTTGAACTTATATTTTTATTTGATAAGGATTAAATCAAGTTAAGTTATATGCATTAAACGTAATTCAAATTGAATTTAGAATTGGATTTATGGAGCTCAATTGTTGGGCACCAACATGCTTTGGATCCAGCCTTTATTATGCCACTTGATTTGATCAAATTGGATACATTATATGGGGTGTAATTAGAGGGATCATGCCCCTTAAATCTGATTGGGGCGTGGGGCTATGGGATAGCATGGATGGGGTGCAACCCCATCACCTTGTGGCGTGAGGATATGATGTGGGCGCCAACCTCCCCTTTCATTATGAGATAAGGATTAATTAATAGGTCTTAAGATATTAAAAGAGTCATAACAAGATTAAAAATCTTCTTTAAATAAAGATTTAGAGTTTGGTTAGGACTCAAATCAAAAGCCTATATAAGGGGGTCACCCCTTGACCTTTAGGAGCAATCAAGCCCCAAGCAATTAGCTCATAACCACCTCTTCATGCCACCCCTCTCTCCCTCTCTTTCTCCAATGCCCAAAGGGTTGGGCGTCCACTTCTCTATGTCCAAAATTAGGTTAGGCATCCCTTCTTCCTTCCTCTCTTTAGTTGGTGGCTGATCTACATTAAGGAAGATCCAAGAAAAGAAAAAGCCTAATTAAGGAGTTGATCTAAAGAACCAAAGGCTGATCAAGAGTTGATCAATTGCATCTGAAGAAATCAAGTGGATCAATCCATCTTATTTCATGTTGATACCCATAGAGGCTGGACGTTTGCATGGTTAAAGTTGAACCTATTCTTCTCCTAGATCCAAAGTTGAAGAAAAAAAAGTGAAACAGATATGTGATCCGATCACATGATTTTATTTCAATTAAAATCAGCATGATTATTTTCAGCATATGTATTAGAGTTTTAGATGCTTTGATTACATATATGCATGCTTAAATTAAGTAAGTTTTGATCTATTATTCTACTACATTCTTATTCAAAAGTATTTTGAAATATACATACATCAGCACCATATCAAATTTCAACAGTAGTATCAAAGTCGCCTGTTCATATGTATAAAAATATAATACAATTTTTGAAAAAGATTTTCAAAATCTGATTTCTATAGATACATGAGATGTATGGATGCTTGATTAAGATCTAAAATTTGATTAAGATCTAATTTATAAATAGTATATGTGATATATGATGGCATGCTTAGGGTTGAAATCTATTTTTCATATGATCTTTAACTTATGTATGAGATACATGAATGCATGCACAAATCTGAAATTTATTAGGTTTGAATTTTATTTATATATGAGATATATGATGGCATGGAAGATTTGGAGTTTAATTAGATCTGAATTTAATTCATGCATGAGATATATGATGGCATGTCAAAATCTGAAATTTAGATCAAAATTAGAATTTTGATTCATATGTGTGATATATGATCGTATGTTGAGATCTAAAATTTAGTTTAAGATATAAATTTGTGCTTGTACATGAGGGATTGGTTATGGATAGATCAAATTAGGTCATGTGATTGGTTTATATCTAAGATTTGGATTTGATCATAATGGGTCCAAATCGATTGAGCAATTGATCAAATCGATTTAAGTATTGATTAGAATTAGATCAATTGAGTTTTAGATCATACAATTATTGTTGATTGAATCGATTAAATTTATGTATTGAATCAATTAATCTAAAGATCTAATTCAGCTCGATGGCTTGAGCCTGATTCGCTTGAGCTAATTATTTGGATCAATTGATCAATTGGTGTCTAAGATAAGTAATTGAAAGATAATTTTTAATTGATTCTGTTTACTGATCTGATCAATTTATTAGTATCTAAAGAAACAATGGGAGGACCTCCATCGATCTCTACTTATCTGGCCAATTTGGAAGATTGAGTTTTGAATGTGGTTGCTTGGTAGTTTGATTTAGCCCATGCCATTTAGATCAATTATTTGATGACTGATTAGATGAGACTTAAACCTAAATCTCTCCATAAATATTAAGTCTAGAGGTCTTCTATCATTATAAATATGCAGGCGTGCTATTGGTATTGATTGTTCGCAGCTGGTCATAATAGTTCAGTTGCATCGAAAACACGCAACCACTTTATTAGCAAAGAGTTATTCCAGAAAAGGATAGGGTTGGACCCAATATCTATCAGGTGAGGGACCCAATGATGGCTTCACACATACTTGTGAACGATGGGTCAGATTTAACTAAGGTGTGTAGTGAATATCTGTCAGGTGAGCCCACATAACTTAGAGACCAAGTCGCTGCAACATACTTAGAGAAGTATTTAGACAAAGAGTTATCCACACATCAGTGTGCATGTTATTAATATCTTTCAGATGAGGTACATGACATCGGTGGGATCGTAGCACCTACTAGAAACTCAGTTATCGCGTTAGGATTTTTGTTCTCCATCCGAAGAGTATAGGGATTCGAAAAAAATAGTGAAAGTTTTATTTGCTTCTTAAAATTCTTAGAGTAAATATAAAATTTAAAGTACCAAAGTCTAACTTGAATATCTACTCTTGCAGTTAAACCATGTCAGCTTCAAACCCTCTAGCCCACATACTTGAGTCCAATCATTTGATCGAACTAATTTTAAAGGCTGACTAAGAAACCTCAAGATTATCTTGATTTATGAAAAATTAGAATATGTGCTTGATCAGGATCCTCCAGTATTACCAAATCATTCTAATGCTGAGCAAAAAGCAGCATATGATAAATGGATGGATGAAGACAGTCGGGTTAAGTGTTATGTACTGACTTTCATGTCAAATGAGTTGTAGAGCCAGTATGAGCATATGCCCACTATCAGGACTATAATCACTCACCTACAAGAGTTGTATGATGAGCAGAGCTACACTGCGTGCTTCAAAATATCCATGAAACTCTTCAATATGAAGATGCGTGAAGGGCAGTCAGTCTACGAGCACTGTATGACAGTGATCAAGGATCTTGAGGAGCTTAAAAAGCTCGACTTAATATGCAAAAAAAATTACAAGTAGATTTGATCCTTCAATCTCTTACAAGTTCATATAGTCAATTTACTATAAATTTTATATAAATAAACTTGACTGCACCATATTCGAACTGGTCAATATGTTGATCACTACTGAGGGAACCTTAAAAGTTTAAGGGGCACTATTCTTGCTGTGGAGCGATCTTCTTCATCCAAGAGAAAATCTGATTGGAAGAAGAAGAGTAAATGCACGAAGAAGCAAAAGAAGAGAACAAGTCAAAGAAAGATGTTCTAAAAAGACTGCAGCAAAAAGAAAGTATTTCCACTGTGACACTGATTTGGAGGAGGAACTATTCGTTCTACCTGAAAAGTCTGAAGACCAAGAAGGGCGACACACCTTCAAAAGTATATCAAGTATGCTTGTAATTGAATCTAATCTAATAATTTTTCTACTTCTAGTTAGGTATTGGACTCTGGTCCTAGTGCTCATATATGTACTTCAATACAGGATCTGATAGAAAATAAAAGTTGAGAAAAAATCACATAATCCTTCAGATTGATAATGGAGCAAAAGTTACTGTAGAAGCCATTGGTACTTATTCTCTTCAATCACCGTCAAGGTTTAGATTAGATTTGAAAACTGTAATTTTAAACTTGTAGCTAGTTGAAATTTGATTTCCATATCTGTGCTAGCACAGGATGGTTTTGATTTCAATTTTAATAAAATTTTATTCTATTTATTTATAAATAATTAGTTGCACATGATTTTTTGATTGATAGTTTTTATCACTTGCATGTTGATGCGAATGTGAATATAAATGAGCAAGTAGTGAGTGTCGTAGGTCAAAAGATCCAGAGGATCAAATTAACAAGAAGTACTTGTGGCATCAATGACTAGGCTATATTGGAGAGGACAGAATAAATAAATTAAAAAAAGATGGGATCCTTAACTCTTTGATTCTGAGTCATACTTAGCCTGTGAATTTTATCTTCAAAAAAAATGATCAAGTTACCTTTTGTAGGGCATGGAGAAAGGGCCACTGAGCTAGGTTGCCTTGGTATACATCGATGTGTTTGGACTATTTGATGTGCAGGATAGGAATGGTTATAGCTACTTCATCATCTTTACTCATGATCGATCATAGTATGGATATGTGTTTCTGATGAGACATAAATCTGAAGTCTTTGAAAGTTTAAAAAATTCAGAAATAAAGTAGAGAAACAAACAGACAAACTTATTAAGATTCTTCGATCTGATCGAGGAGGTGAATACTTTAGTCAAAAATTTTTGAGATATCTTAAAGATAATAGGATAGTCTCTCAATGGACTCCTTCAGGAACACTTCAGCTCAACGGAGTATCTGAAAGGAGGAATAGGACCCTATTAGATATGGTCAGATCTATGATGAGCTTCACTGATTTATCTTTATATCTTTGAAGACATACCTTATTGACTGTAATATACCTATTGAATAAGATTCCATCAAAATCTATTCCTACCACATCATATGAGATATGACATGATAAAAAATCGAGTCTAGATTATCTAAAGATTTGGAGATGTCCAGTCTATATTAGAAATAGATGGCTGACAAATTAAAGGATAGATATGTTATAGCTCATTTTATAGGATATCCAAAAGAACCATAGAATACTACTTTTATCTTCCATAAGATCACAATGTGATTGTGAGTCATCATGTCAAATTTTTAGAAAATTAGTTTATCGAGGGAGGAGACAGTGGGAGGTTAATTGAGCTCGAAGAGAAGATCTTTGAAGAGCAACGAACTATAGATCTTTAGGAGCTCATTATTCATGAGCCAGTAGTTGATGTTCCTCCATCATTTCGTAAATCTAGTAGGATCTTCCATCTCTCTGAAAGATACATAGATATACTTATGGAGGATGTAGAAGAAATGTTTCTTATAGGAGATAAGGATTATGGAGATTATCTGAATATCTTTGATGAGGCGATGTCTGACATCGATTTCAAAAAATGATTAGATATAATGAAGTCAGAAATTGACTCGATGTACTCGAACCAAGTATGGATCCTAGTGGATCCATCCAAGGGTATAGTATCCATTGGATGTAAATGGATCTATAAAAAAAAATAGATGTAGATGATAAGGTAGAGACCTATAAAATTAAGCTCGTGATAAAAGATTATAGTCAGTGTGAAGGCATTGACTATCAAAAAATTTTTCGTCTGTAGCCATGCTGAAATCCATCCGTACTCTACTTGTTACTGCAGCTTACTATGATTATAAAATTTGATAGATGGATATGAAAACTGCTTTCTTAAATGGATATTTTGAGAAAGATATCTTTATGGAGCAGTCTTTGAGTTTCACATCCGATGATAGTGATCATCGAATCTGCAAGCTGTAAAGATCTATATATGGACTAAAATAAGCTTCTCAAAGTTAGAATCTTTATTTGATGATGCAATCAAATCATTTGATTTATAAAAATGAGAAAGAATCTTGTGTATACAAAAGGGTCAGTAGGAGCGCAATAACATTTCTTGTATTGTACATTGATGATATTTTCTTATTGAGAATGATATTTCATGCTGACCTCGGTCAAAAGATAGTTGTCCAAAAAATTCTTCATGAAAGACCTAGGAAAAGCATCCTATATTCTCATAATAAAGATCTATAGGGATAGATCTAAAAGGATACTAGGCATATCACAAAAGCTATACATAGAGAAAGTACTGTAGCGGCCCAGGTATTGGGCCTGTAAGCCCGTGACGGCCCAAGAACAAAAAAAAAA
>KE505102.1:385842-400321 GCA_000441515.1 Elaeis oleifera
CCTTAGTAGTTTAGTTAGTTTAAATTCTCTGATATCCATGAATATTTGAATAGTTGTATTGAACAAGTTTACATTTGATTTGAAGTTGTGACTTGGTTGGTTGATTTGGTATTTACTTGGTTATTTAAACATTTTGAAGTGTTAAATTATTTAGGCCTTACACGATCCTCAGGGCGCTGCTCTAGGGTTTGTGTGGCCGTGTCACATGCTCAACTCAGGTGCTGGTTTGGGCGTGACAATTACAGAAGAGGTTCAGTATAGAAAACTCTAAAAGAGGACTTCTACCTCTTAGACATGGTATTCATCTTTCCAAAATGATATGTCTGATTACATCTAAGAAAATTCAGCGCATGAGTAAGATTCCTTATGCCTCGACCATAGGGAGCTTCATGTATGCTATGCTGTATACTCAATCTGATATTGTCTTTACTGTGAGTATCACGAGCAGGTATCAATCGAATCCAAATGAAGAGCATTGGATAGCTGTGAAGAATATCCTCAAGTAATTGAGAAGAACTAAGGATTTGTTCTCGATCTTTGGAGGAGGTTCGGATTTGCGAGTTGAGGGTTACACTGATTTAGACTTCATATCTAATTTTGATGATAGAAAGTCTACAGTAGAGTATGTGTTCGTATGCAATGATGGTGCAGTCAGTGAAAAAATTTTAAGCAACCTATCATAGCGGATTCGACTACAGAAGCTGAATAAGTTGCTACTTCGAATGCTGCAAAGGAAAGCTTCTAGTTCAAGAAGTTAAATATTGAGCTTGGGGTTATGATATCTAATGCCATACCACTATATTGTGACAACAACGGAACTATAGCACTTGCTAAAGAGTCGAGATCTCATCAAAAATTCAAGCACATCGAGTAGCGGTTCTACATCATATGTGACAATCTCAAAAAAAAATATATCAAGGTACAAAGAGTAGACTCCACGGATAACGTGGCAGACCCGTTAATAAAGTAATTGAACCAGCCAAGGATAAAAATACACCTTGAGAAGATGGGACTTAGATTAGTTGCCAATTGATTTAGTTCAAGTGGAAGATTGTTGGATGTATATCCTAGAAGCCAATATGACTGACACATTGTAATAAATCTAGAATACAATTTTATACTTAAAATATTGATTTGATCAATAAAAGGATAAGTTATTTTATTCAAGTGTGATGTGTCCTTGAAAGTCCATGAAATTAATACTTACGATACATATTCTCAAGGTATTGAGAATTAGAGATATATATAATTAATTCTTAAAATTATTTTGATCATAGTATCATCATAAGGATGATGATCGATTCAGATAAATCGACGTACAGATTGTTTCCTTCGGGGTAGATGAGTCTTTGATCTATAGTTTAGAGACACTGAGCGACAAGTGCGGATAGTTGTTAGAGAATAACTAGTACTGAGTGTGACCATACGAGAGATCACGTAGATTTCTACTTGATCGTCAGTGATCGTCTCGATGCTATAATTATGTGAATGGTCTTTTGACCTGTGATAGCACGATTGCTTATAGTGAGGCTACTAGAGTTTGATTGATACATAAATATGGACTCTTTGAGTTTTTATAGTGGATATTGACGATAGTTGATCTACTGTAAGAGTAGAGTGCGTATATAGATGAAATCTATCGATCTTGATAGAAAAGAGTAATCCTATGAGATTTGAGAGGCTAAGTCCGTAAGTCTGTGGCCACAGCAGTGTAATTGATGAAAAAAAATTTAAGAGAATCATAATTGGACTTGAGCTAATCAAATCTATTATATGATTGATGATGAGGTTTGATGATTTATCTATGATCTGTCATCTAGTCAAAACTCATGATAGCGGGACTGAATCATACAAAACTACACCTTGAGGTTCGATATTTAGTTCTGCTGGATTGCCACTACATACTGATAGGTATCACTGATGGATTATGAGAGCTCCTTAGGATTATCCTGGATCGACGATCCTCGTTGAATTAGAGTGGAATCATTCTGATTCATTGAAAAGAGTTTCAATGATATCATGATAGTGATCATGGTATATCTCACTACCAATAGAATTGAACCTATGGGATCACACAAATAAAGAAACTAATTTAGATTGACCAATTAGACTTGAGAAGTCTTAATTAGATTAGGATTTAAAAAATTCTATTGGGTTTAAGAAAGCCTTGCTAGTATATGGTTAAACCCAATTTCTCTTTAAATTTGGATTTCTTATTTGATAAGGATTAAATCAAGTTACGTTACATACATTAAATCTAATTCAAATTGGATTTGAATTAGGTTTATGGAGCTCAATTGTTGGGTGCTAACATGCTTTGGATCAAGCCTTTATTGTGCCATTTGATTTGATCAAATTGGATGCATTATATGAGGTGTAATTAGAGGAACCATGCCCCTTTAAATCTGATTGGGGCGTGGAGCTATGGGATAGCATGGATGGGGTGCAACCCCATCTCTTTATGGCATGAGGACATGATGTGGGCACAAATAGTTGGTGCGCGCCCCATTTCTTATGGCGTGAGGACATGATGTGGGCACCAATAGTTGGTGCCCCTCTCCTTTCTTTATGAGATAAGGATTAATTAATAGGTCTTAAGGCATTAAAAAAAGAGTCCTAATGAGATTAGGAATCCTCTTTAAATAAAGATTTGAAGTTTGGTTAAGACTCAAATCAAAAGCCTATAGAAGAGGGTCACCCTTGACCTTTAGGAGCAATCAAGCCCCCAAGCAATCAGCCCACAACCACCTCTCCACACCTCCCCTCTCTCCCTCTCTTTCTCCAATGCCCAAAGGGTTGGGCATCCTCTCTTCCTTCCTCTCTTTAGTTGGTGGCTGATCTACATTAAGAAAGATCCAAGGAAGGAAAAAGGCTGATTAAAGAGTTGATCTAGAGGATCAAAGGCTGATCAAGAGTTGATCAATTACATATAAAAAAATCAAGAGGATCAATCCATCTTATTCCGCATGGATACCAGTAGAGGTGGGTGTTTGCGCGGCTAAAGTTGAATCTATTCTTCTTCTAGATCCAAGGTTGAAGAAAGAAAAAGCAAAACATGTATGTAATCCGATCACATGATTTATTTCATATTAAAATCAGCATGTTATTTTCAACATATGCACAAGATCTTTAGGTGCTTTGATTACATGTATGCATGCTTAGATCAAAGAAAATTTTGATTTATTATTTCACTATATTCTTATTCAAAAATATTTTAAAATATACATACATCAGCACCATACCGAATTCCAACACTTTGATCCTTTTTTTTTGTAGTCACCTGTTCTTAGCGACTTGATCCCTGTAATTAGATAAATTTAGTAATGTAATATTTACGTTGAAGTTTCTTATTTCACCTATGTTTCTTTTCTCTTCTTTGGCTTGTTTCTTGTGTGGCTTGAACTTTATATTTCTTGACTTCACATTGAAATTTATCAGGGGCGTTTTACCTTTCAGATCACCGAAGCTCCAAGTCTAACTTTTTTAGGAATAAAAGGTTTCAGAGGATCCTCATAGGTTAACTCTCATCTCTTAGTTGTTGGGATCCTCAGTTCGTACTGTTTGGATCGGCTAGCTCCAAAGGAAGGTCGTTATATGTTAGCTTTCATTCTTCACATGACGATCCTAACGAGTTATCCCTCCAAAAGTATTTTCTTTTAGGCTAGCTTCCGCTTTTAGGTCATTTGAGGCATCTAATTTATGTAGTATGGTGGGTTTTGACGGTCCTTATAGGTTAGCCCTCCGAAGGTTCTTTTAGGTTAGCTTTTGCTTCTATACAACTAAGATTTTTTATTAGCTCTATCCGCTTGTAAACGAAGGGCCTTCAAAGGTCCTTGTAGGTTAGCTTTTGCTTCTTAGTCACTGAGATTTTCGGCCCACATAGGTTGGATCGGTGAGTATTGGGGTTCCTTATAGGTTAGCCTTTTGAAAGTCCTTTCAAATTAGCTTTTGCTTCTCAATCAGTTGAGATTTTCATCGGCTCTATTCGTTAAAGAATAAGGAGCTTTCGAGGGTTCTTATAGGTTAGCCCTTTCTTCTTAATTATCAAGATCTTCGATCGAAAATTGGCAGAAGAATCGTGATGTTCTGAAACAGAATCATTTTATTGAGAAATGATTAATATATCATTAATAATACATCCAGAGATTTTTTGAGTTCCATGGCCGAGATAGGGGCATTCCATCCAGTTGCTTTGAATGATAAGTTTTGGATTTGATGACTTCATTCACCCGATAGAGATCTTCCCATTTTGGAGACAATTTCTCAAGCTTTGTAGATTGTGATACTTCGGCACAACGTAGGACTAGGTTACCGATCTTGAATTCCTTGCCTTGGATACGAGAGTTATAGTATTGTGCCACTTTATGTTGGTAGGCCGCCATTCTCATGCATGCCTTCTCTTGAACCTCTTTGAGTATATCTAGTTTGGCCCAGAGTTGCTTCGTGTTATTCTGATTGTTGTAGTTTTCGACGCATAAGGATGGGAGTCCAATCTCCATAGGGATGACTATTTTGTTCCGAAGGAGAGATCAAAAGGAGTCTCTCCTATGGGTATCTTCTGGGTGGTTCAGTAGGCCCAAAGCACATTATATATCTCGTCCACCCACAACCCTTTGGTGCAATCTAATTTGTCCTTCAATTCCTGTAAAAGGATATGGTTAGTTACCTCAGTTTCTTCATTGGCCTGCGGATGTCCCACCAATGTAAGATGATGGGAGATATCGAGGTTTTGACAGAATTTGAAAATCCGGAGTCAGAGAACTAATGGCCATTGTCCATGATCAACATCCTTAGGAGGCCAAAGTGACAAATAATGAATTTCCAAATAAAGTCTTTTACTTTAGCTTCGGTGATACTGGTAAGAGGTTTCACTTTCACATATTTTGAAAGTAATCAATATCAATAAGTAGAAATTTTCTCTGATCCAATGCCTGAGGGAATGGGCCCAGGATGTCTATACCCCACTTTGCAAATGGCTAAGTGGTGCTGATTGGGACAAACAAACAGCTGGTTGATGTTGGATATTGGTGTTCCGCTGGCATAAGTCATAGTGTTTAGTGAAGTCGGCTGCATCCTACTACATTGTAGGCTAGTAATATCCCAGCCAAAGTATCTTATAAGTTAGCGACTTACCATCTATATGGTTTTCACATATTCCTTCATGCACTTCCCATAGGATGTAATCAGCTTTAGACAGGCGCAGATATTTGAGAAGCGGAAGGGAGAAGGATCTTCTATGCAGCTTTCCTTCATAAAGAATATAGTGAGGTGCTTGATGCTGATGCTTGATTTTTTGAACCTCCTTTGAGTCCAGAGGGAGTGTCCCATCTCTTCAGAATTGGATGTACAGATCCATTCAGCATGGTTCAGCATTAATGTACAAGATTGGGACTGGTTCCTTTGTGCTACGCTCCTTCAGGACTTCAAAGAAAGATTCTTTGGGCAAGTCTCCTAGTGCTGAAGTTGCCAACTTAGACAAAAATGAGCCCTCAAGTTTTTCGATCTTGGTACCTGCTGAATATCAAAATTAGTAAGCATTGGGATAAGGTCCTTCACCTTCTACAGGTACCTCTTTATATTCTCCTCTCGTATCTCAAAATTCTCTTTCACTTGCCCCACCACCAACTGAGAATTGTTGTAGATCCTCAGCTTTTGTACTCCAAGCTCTCTTGCAATTCTCAGTCCAATGATGAGAGCTTCGTACTTAGCTTTATTATTGATGGCTGAGAAGTCGAACCGTAAGGCATATTCGACGATGAATCCTTCTGATCTGATTAGCAAAAAGCTTGTTTTCGATCCTGCAGGACTTGATGATCCATCCATATGCATGACCCAAAGCTCCTCAAGTTCAGTCTTCGATGGACTTTCGGACAGTCCTGACTCTCTGTGACTATCTTGGCTATCCTTCGGGATGGTACATTCCATGATGAAGTCTACTAGAATCTGCGCCTTGATGGAGGGTGAGGTTGGAACTTAATGTCGAACTCTATAAACTCAATTTCCCACTTGGCCAATCAACCCAATGTATCCGACCAATGCAGAACCATCTTAAGATGCTGATCAGTTATGACTACAATATTTATGCTTAAAAATAGGGTCAAATATTTTAGGCTGAAACAATGAGGTGAAATAAGCTTTTCGAATTTGGTGCATCTAGTCTCAGCATCCTAGAGAGTTGTGCTGGTGTAATAGATCGACCTGTAGACTTTATCTCGCTCGCAGACCAATACCGCACTTATTACAATAGGAGAGACCGCCAGATATAGATAGAGCTCTTCATTAGGCTCTGACTTATTAAGAAGCAGTGTGGAGCTGAAGTAATTCTTCAATTCTTCAAATGCTTGTTGGCACTCTTTGATCCATTGAAAGTTCTTTGACTGCTTAAAGATCTGGAAGAAAAGACAACACTCAGCCGATCTAGAGACGAACCGACTTAGCATTGCCAACTTGCTTGTAAGGTGCTGGACTTCATAGTATTCAGTGGATTTATTCTTGTATGACTTGGATTTTCTCAAGATTTGCTTCTATTCCTCGGTCTAAAATCATAAACCCCAAGAACGTTTTAGAGGCAACTCCAAAGACGCATTTTGTCGGATTTAATTTTATCTTATACTTCTGAAGAGTGGCGAAGGCTTCCTTAAGATAATCAAAGTGGGCCTGTGAGGACTTACTTTTGATAAGCATATCATCCACATAGACCTCTATGTTTCATCTGATCTGATCTTTGAAAATTTTATTTACGAGGTGCCGATAAGTTGCACCTACATTTTTTAGGCTAAAGGGCATAATCCTGTAATAAAAGAGATCCCGGTCAGTAGCAAAGCTATTTTCTCCTTATCTTCAGGCATTATTCGGATTTGATTGTAATCAGAGAAAGCATCCATGAAGGTTAGGAGTTCATGTCCTGAGGTGGCGTCTACTAGTTGATCGATCCAAGATAAGAGATAGCTGTCCTCCAGTCTGGCTTTGTTCAGATCTATAAAGTCGGTGCAAATTCACCATATTAGCGATCCAGTCTAGATAAATTGCCTTTCATATGAAGTCAGCCTTGAGCAGCTTGTCCACTTCTTCAGCTATGGCTCTCTGTCGTTCGGGGGTGATGCTTCATTTCTTTTGCTTGATAGGCCGATTAGCAGAATTCATGTTTAGTTGGTGGGACATTAAGATAGGATCGATGCCTGACATATCAGCTAGCATTCAGACGAATACATCAGCATTTTCCTACAAAAAGAAGACGATCTTTGGTTACCTGATCTAAGTTGGATCCAATCTGAACCGTATGTTCTTCATTTTCATCATTTTAACGGGATCATCTCGAGACCTCCCACTAGTTTCCCATGCTCTTCGACTAGTTCATCACGGATGTCTAGTCCGTTGATGGTGCATGCATAGGAGGGCTTTGTCCTCTAAAAGGCGAGAGCGTAGCACTACCACACCAGAGCCTGGTCACCCCTGATCTCACCGACGTCAAACTCTATGGAAAATTTCACCTTCAAGCAGTATGTAGACACCACAACTCGGAATGCATTCAGTCCTAATCATCCGAGGATGGCATTGTAAGCTGACGGTGCCCAAATCATAAGAGAATTAGTTTGGACCATGGATTGTCGAGGGGTTCAACCAGCAAACACTGTCAAAATGATGACTCCTTTGACAGGTATAGCATCTTTAGTGAATCCCACAAGGAGAGAATTGAGTGGCCCTAGTAGCTCCAGGGATATATCCATTTTGGAGAAAGCATTATAAATAATATATTAGCCAAACTTTCATTATCAACTAATATGCAGTATACATCATAGTTGTCAATATTTAGAGAAATAACAACCACGTCATTATGCGGGAACTGAACTCCTTATGCATCTTCTTCGATAAATACGATGGGTCCCTCAGTTCTCTGCCTCTTGGTTAGTTTGGCAGGTTCTTCCATCTCACCGCCATGATGCCTCCCAGTTATGGTGTTTATTATTTTAGCCACAGGTTGATCTCTAGAGGGCTTTCATAGCTACTACTTTGGTGGCTGAGGTGATCTCCGCTGTTCTTTCTGTTGTTCCTACTGACATTTGATGAACCAGTCTAGATGTCCATGCCGGATGAGTTCTTCAATCTCGTCGCAAAGTTGGATGCAGTCTTCTATATTGTTGACGTGATCGTGGTGGTAGAGATAGTATTTATTCGGATCGCACTGACCCAAGTCGGTTCACATCCTTCTTGCCCTTGGGAGCCGATCCCTTATTTCCATCAACACCTAGGTTCGAAAATATTCAGCAGCGTATAGTTTGTAAATCTCCTTAGCGGAGATATACGTCATCCTCTCTCGAAGAAATCCTTGGTCAGTGATTTTGAGGTAGGGTTTTGGACTTTCGATGTCTGGATGGAGATCGAGAATGCTGTTAATCTCCCTACAGTCTTACCTTGGTGGGGACTTCATGGTCTCTTCTTCTTTCTTCTTCTGGGGGGCAGGGTCAGTCTAGGTTTCTTCTTCCTTGAATGCTTCTTTCGCTCGAGCATGGAAGATCCAGATAACTTTGGATCTTGTTGATCCTCATTTTCTAACTTATCCATCCCAGATGGAACCTCCTAACGGAAAGTCTTGCTGATCCTGGCTTCGATTACTGATCCTGACTTCAGTTGCCGATCCTAGCTTCAGCCACCAACCTAAGCTTTGGCCGCCAATCTTGGCTTCAGTTATAAACCCTTGGCCACAAGCATTGGGATGACTCTCATCTCCACTAGCCATGCGACCTACTGATTCGAAGCTTACTCGTCAGGCTAGATCCAACTTGAGAATTCCACACTTCTTTTAAATTTAAAGTAGCCCAGTTGGCTCTGAAACAAATTAAGCACTCACAACTACCACATCATGAAAATCTTGGCCCCAAATCTTGCCATACCGCATCTGAATCGATCGGGATGGACCACAAATTTTGCCTCCAAATAACTCTCACCTCTATCTACAAATAGAGGTCTTAAAAGGACCCTGGAGGTACATGCATACTATCTCTCGTGCTCCTCTTCTGTTTCAACTTTTTGACTTGAGCGTCGGAGGATTTCTGCAGAAGCCAACTCTCATCAGAACTTATTTTGTAGGTCTCACAGTGCTTGCAGCCTCCATTCAACTCCAGCCACCAAAACTAGGGCTAGGAATCTGTCACAATAGATTGGTGCTAGAGGAAGGGACCGGATCATTTTTTTGAGAAGCAAGAGATTGACACCTTGGGACTACACAAAGGAGCATCTTTCCACCATTCCAAGGCCACCAATTCTCGATCGGCTAAGAATCCTATCAATCAGTAGGCTCAGGTGCAGCCCTCGAAAGTTCCACCTCCACCTTCTAAGCCGAAAATGGCTGTCAATGCTGAGCAATTCAAGTTACTGGTCCAATAGATGCGGGACTTGACTGCTGCAGTTCAGGCAATGCGGCAGAATAATCGCATGCCGCGGGCTGCGCCACCATCCGAACAACCTCGAAATCCCCCACAAAGTCCTGAGCGGGGAGACAAACCCAACAAAGCCGGCCTCGGGGCCTCGAGTGGAGGGGCAGCGATCCCCAAGTCCTTGCTTTGGATATGACTCCATCCCGAACTAATCTCACTCATCGTATTCGGAAAACTATACCATCCGAGAGGTGAAAATTGATCGTAGGCTTCAAGAGATGAACTAGTGGATTGAGGCACTCCGCAACTTGGCTGGTGGGATGATGGATTTAATACCGATCCACCATTCAGTGATCGAATTATGCGGGAACCACTCGCCCACCACTTCAAGATGCCGTTGTTGGAGAATTACGATGGATCCATTGATCCTGTGGACCATATGGAGAGTTTCAAGACTATCATGCTCCTCCATGGGGTGACCGATGCTACTCTATGCCAAGCCTTCCCATCCACTCTGAAAAGTATGGTTTGGCAATCATACTTGAGTCTCCAGCCGAGAACGATCCATTCATTCGATTAGTTGAGTAGGACGTTTGTCGCCCACTTCGTTAGTAGTAGAAGACAGTGCAAAGGATCGAACTCTCTGATCAATATCAAACAGAGAAGGGGGGATCACTCCGATCTTACATCGGCCATTTCAATATGGCCATATTTGAAGTTCATGATCTAGATCAATCGGTCGCTATGACCGTCCTGAAGGACGGACTCTCGAAGAACGGTCTCTAATTTTCACCGAAAAAAACCTACCCTCGTGACTTCAACTTGGATGACATATTATCTCCCGACACCACCAATCATAATCGCTCATTTCTGTGGGCTCTATTTATCAAACATTTATCTTTGTGTACTACAATAAAATAAATGATATGTGTTATCGACTGCTTTGATCTGACAGCTATTCATAAGGTGTTTGACAAATTATTATTAAAAAACATGCTTTTTTTTTCCTAAACTCTCCTTTAAGCATAAAAAGTGATCTACCTTGTAAGTCTACTAATACAATTTAAGTTGCAACACAAGCTAATGTACAACTTTAACTATAGGATACTAAACAATTCTTAATTTGCTTTTGGATACCTAGCTTCTTGCCTCTATTTTCTTATTAAAATAATTGAGATACTCAATATAATCTTATATCTTGGAATTGGAGAAGAGATCAAGTCTATGTTCTAATACTAAGATAAAGATAGGGAGAACTTTGACACATGACCACGACTATTTTTATATCCATGCACAATCTGCATACCCATGGCCACTGTTTTAGCATGGTGAATTAGTGCCCTTAAGTCATTGGAAGAAAATCCCATCCTCTCTTCTTGGATGCTTTGTTTTGCACTTTTGGGCACCTTTGTGTTCCCTTCCATGTCCACCTCCATCCACTACTGCCTATAGACATGCTCTGCCTTTGTCTCACCTCTCCTACAATTTCTGATAGTTGCCTCCCTCTCTAAAAGCTAATGGTGGGAAAGAAGTAAGAGCATGTTTGGTTGAGGAGAGTTGAACTTAGAAATAAAATCATAAAAATGAGTGACTCTGATTCCATTAATTAGGTTGGAAGGAGTGTTATTCTCGTTCGGATTCCAGGAAGAATAACATATGATTAAGATATGAGCGAAGAAGGATCCATATCCATAACTTTGTAAGAATGAGATCGGGCTCATATGTGTAACATATATATTTCACAAACGCTAGAAATCGCTCATATGTTCAGATCGGGCTCGGACTTCGATTTTCAAAAAATTTTAGGCTTAAGCCTAGCCCAATGTCCGATAATAAATTTCGGACTTGGCTCGGGTCAGGGTGTGGCCTAGCCCAGCCTAGTCCATTTTTAACCCCAGCAGCGGTGAGAATGAGAAGGTTACATGTACGTTTAAAGGTTCTGGTTATGTCAAATAGCATCATATCGATATTCTCAAATACTTTGCCAAATCTTCCACTGATGGAAACTGAGGTCTTCTACTCCTCTTTGTTGATCCGTCAATACACAATAAATTGATGTTGCCTTCCTCATTGCGTTCCCCTAGCAGCATTGGTACTTGTGCCAGCATGCATTTCTAATTTTATCTAGTTGTGTTAACCTTTTTTAAAGATTTACTACACATCCACATTGGTTGTCTCACATATACGACGATGCCTTATATACCAATTTCCAACATCTTGACTAGGTAGAAACAATGATGTCTTGCCTGACATATTGTTTGCTATAGGTTTATAGAAGCTTAAATGATGATGAGCATTGTAAATTTGCATGGTCAAATTGTTATATTTACATTTTTGCAATTATGTAACACACGCTCAAGTTTGATGCCGTTAATAACTTGAGTTTGCATGTGCAGTATCTTCTAGTATATTTGGATCATTGACCAGGTCTAATCTGATCCCACTTGCTATAATTTAGAATCTCATCCATGTTAAAACTTATCAGAAGATATTATTTGAATTTTTTATCTTATATAAATATCGAAGATCTACCTAGTTCAGAGCAGATGTGAGATTAAACACATATTTGCATGGATCCTCATCAATTCTAGTTTGAAGCCAATACCTTCCTCTCAGAAGGGTGGGAGCTAATTTCCCTCCCAGCTAGTGGCTAATATTTTTTTAGTTAGTTAACACAGGAAATTCAAATAAAAAAATTCAAATGCAGAAAGATCAGAAAGCTTCTAAAACTTGGGCAAAGTTCATTTACGTCCACCACAAGTCTATGCCATCGTGAGTAAATGCCAACCACTTGAGCACCATCACATAAATAAAAGCCACAAAAAAGAAAAGAAAAAGTTCACCTTAACATACTTACAAGGGAAATTCTGCTTTTATTTATACAACAGGAATACATATACATCACCAATAAAAGACACAAGAAAAGTTCACCTCATCATACATACATAATTCTACTTTTACTTATGCAACAGGAATACATATACATCACCATAACATCTGACAGGCGCCATGACAAAGGAAACAGTACAATAGGATAGCCTAGCCGAAGAAATCTTCTGTAGAAGCTTTCTAGGGCAATCGCACCGTCATCTCCAACGATGAGATGCTCTATTTTTTGGGAGTCCAAACAATATCGCTCTGCGGTAGGGAGTGGCAGATGGGCACCGTCCCGGGCTTGACGTTGAGCACCTTGAAGGCGACGTGCTCGGGGTTGAATCCGGACGTGTCGGTGTGGCATGCAGCCACCGCCTCCACCTTGGTCCCATCCTTCCCGACCATCGACACCTTGTACGTCTCTGCGCTTATCGTGTGGCAGTAGAACACAGCATATGCGTAGTTCTCACCGTGGCAAAACACCACCTTAGAGCTAGGCTGCTTCTGCACCTTGGATATGCTGTAACTTGTTCGGTGTACCCTCCCTATCGACCGCCGTCGAGAGGGCTTGGACGTCACGAGTCCCAAGGCTGGACGTGCTGAAATCCACCATGGCCTCGACCGAGGTGGCGCAGTATTTGGTCTCTCCCTCGATCGCCGGCTCCTCGCAGTCTTGAAGGGTCATCTTCATGGCCTTGGCTTCGATGGAGTTAGGCGTGATGGAGAGGCGGGAAAGGATCTCCGGGAGCTTCGCGGAGGAGAAGGGGATGGAGTCGGCGACTTGGCGTGGAAGAAGGGTAGCGCCGGTGATGGTCCGGATGAAGTGCAACGTCATCTTGGCACCCGGGTGCAAGTCTTCTTAAGGAAGAAGTTGGTTACGGAGGGATCCTGGATTTGGCCCTCAGTAACGGCTTTGCCCCACACGGTATCGGCTCTGCGCCATCCAAAACGAACGTCGGATTTGTCCCACTTCTCATCTCCAAACACACCTACAATTACGTAGGAATTATTGCTATCATTCATGTTAAGTACATGAAGATGGGTCATCCACAATCAAATGATTTGACTAAATTAAGCAGAGGGTACGGTAGCAGGAATTGTTGTTAATGAGACATGTAATCATGGTTAGGCTTGGTTGGATTATAGTTCCAGAGCATGAGCCGGCCTTGCAATTAATTTCAAGCGGAGCTCATGTTGTTTTTGGAATGGTTAGCTTGAGAAATTGCCGGCAGGTCCTGTCCCCACGGGAGCTTCTATTAGCCAAAAAAGACTTCTAATTTAGCCAAAATTTTTTCTGCTCGATGGCCATTAAATTTGTTTCGCGGCCCATATGTAAAGCAAAGAACAAAGAACTTTTTTTTTTGGTAGCAGAAAAAGAACATCGACCAATTACAGGTACGAGCGTCTCTGAAAAAACACAACAGGGATTAGGCTTGTAGCCTAATTATTTCCTCGAAAGGGCTAGAATATTCCATTGCCCTTCTCTCTAAATATGTCATCTCTAATTAATCTCAACTGTTAGACACTGTCATAATGTTTATTAGTTGTTCAAGCGCTTCTTTTATATTTCTGTTCTAGGAAAATTGTTAAGAAACACTCCATATTTAAATTTGTAGATTGATAGTGATATGACACAATTAATTAGCTTGAAAATATTATACTTTTACCAAATAACAAATAAAACTACTGAGTTTTATAAAATAAATATGAACTAATCGGTCAGTTTAGGCTTAAGTTAGATCGAAACCAGGACGTGTCATATCGTGGATGGCACTTGGCATGGGAGTGTTGGGCAAGACTGAGTTCCAGTACAGATCTGCTGGCAAAGCAGCATGACATGCTTCAACTGCAAGCTGAAACGAAAATTTGTTCCCTGGATTAGACCACCATGGATAAAGTAAGAAATAGACAAGGATGAAATTGACAGCTAGGAACCTAAGCTGTTCGCTCACCAAAGAGAACGAAAGAAAACTAGGAAACGAGCCATGGATGAGGAAACCAAGTAGGTAGAGAAGCTGGTGCACATGGAATGCCAATTTTGGGACGGATTTATAGAGGAGTCCAGGGGCTCACAACGAATAAGAACCACAAGCATTATACTGCCCGAGATCCAATAATTCTGCTGCCCGGCTGCCCTCGTGCACGATGCAAGGCGGCTTGGGTTGTCTGGAGTGGAGTGATAAACACATGGATATTATCTTCTTTCTTTTTTTTTTTTTTCTTTTTTTTTT
>KE505102.1:403022-418139 GCA_000441515.1 Elaeis oleifera
GTGAATGAGAGTAAAAGTCTTATTTCTGTAACAAGAATGGTGTCTAGCTTCAATCATGAGGCACAGATTCTATCTAACATGACCATGGTAGGTTAAGTTTTTTGGATGATCCATCTTCAAGAGCTGCCAAATTCTTTTACTCAAATCTAGAACTCTTGGACGCTCTTTCGACCTGTAAAAGATGAGTATCCAGCTTTTGAATGTCTGCTTGCAACCAGTATGTGGCGTCTCTGGAAGGAGCAAAACTCTCATGTTTTTAAATATCAAGCTTCCATGCCGTTGCCAACAGCTAAACAAGCAGTGTTTACTCAGCTGGACTTCTCTATCCACCGATCATAAGATACTACGCATGGTTTGACAACTTGATTTTTCATATATATGGTCTATAAGGTGGTCCTTCATGTTGTTGAGAGATATCACTGTTGCACAGCTCAGCCATTCAGACTCTTCAAGTTTTGCTCTGAAGTAGTCAATTCCTCAGGCGGGTTCTGTAGAAATATTGTTTTGGTCTTTTCTGGATTAGTGTTTGGTTTTATGGGCCCAGTTATTTTATTGATATGACGCGCCCATGCAAATATATATACTTATTTCTAAGCTGGGGAAGTAAACTCGGCTGAAGTTCATGTTTTTTGTACCTTTCATTTACAGTAAATAAAAGACTAGGGGGGAGGCCTCTCTTCCACCTGGATTCTCAAAAAAAAAAAAAATTTTGGATGATCAGGCAATTGGGCTCCACCAAATTTGTATTTATTTCTGCTATCAATTGAATTGCTTAGTGCCAATTGCTTACAAAACGACATACCTGAGTGGTACGTGCCAACTGCCACACACTGCAAAAATTTTGTAGTGAACAATTTTGTTTAGAGCCGTATGAGGAAAATATCTCATTCAGCGGTAATATCTTTCAGTGGTAATTGAGATGTAGGTGGCTTTAATTTCTACTGTCAACACATGCATTGAAATTTATTTGGCTCAATTAAGAAAAAATAATAAAAGTCTGATTGGCTCACCTTTGCTTTATGTTAAACGATAGAGTAATGCCACCCAGTCAATGGTTAGGCGCATTTCCTGATCTTTTAACATCGGAAATTCTTCTTATAAAAAGTCTCACCATGCAGGCAAGTGGCCTACATCTAAATTTACATTGCACAGATGCTCAATGTGATTTTGTCACTGGACTTACGAAAGAGAAAGAGAGAGGCTAATGTAACACATAATTCCCACGCAAGATAAATGATATAGTTGCTGCTAAACATTGTCACTCTAGCTTGTCTTACAGCAAGTTGCAATATTATGTGACACAGGATGTTTATACATCACATGCGTAACCTAGATTTCCCTTTACCGTGAGACCGCTCTACATAAAATTAGAGATAACCATATTTAACATCAATTGGTAAAAAGCCCATGAGTGAGAGTGCAAGTCTTTGTTTTTTGGAGTAATTCTTTATCTACCACGTTCGGTAGAGAAAAAATACACCGATTCATAGGATTGGGTCATATAGCATAATTTTTTGACCAAAATACCATTTGTATTGAATACCATGACATCCTGGATAATGTTACGACGTCCTGTTGCTTTTTCATAGAATGCAACAGGATGTCATTCTATTATTATGACATCCTATTACTTTTCATGATATTTCGATGATTGTTTATAAAATACAACAGCATGTCATAACGTAATTATGATGTCCTATTATTTTTTATAATATCTCGATAATTATTTATAGGATGCAACAATATATCATAGGATGTCATACCATTATTATGACGTCCTGTTATATTTTATGATATCTCGATAATTATTTATAGACTGCAACAGGATGTCATATTATTATTATGATATTTTATTATTTTTTATGATATTTCGATAATTTTTTATAGCATACAACAGGATATCATAGGATGCAACAGAATGTCATACCATTATTATGATGTTCTGTTATTTTATGATGTATCTATAATTATTTATAAGATACCGTATGATGCATAGGATGCAATGTCAAACCATTATTATATATGATATTTTGTTATTTTTATGATATCTCAATAATTTTTATAGCATCCTGACCAAGCATGAGCAAAATAGAGTAAAAGAGGGAAATAGTATTTGATCAAAAAAAATTGAAAAAAATGTTGAGCCATATTAAATATCTGTCTCCTTATTAATTGTACTACGTGGCCCAATTTAGTGAAGTGGTGCATTTTTTTTTCTATCAAAGATGATGGATAAGAATTTTGCTTATTTTTGTAACAAGAATGGTGTATCTAGCTTAATCATGGGGCACCGATTATATTTAATGTGACTTGACTTGGTAGGGTTAAGTTCTTTAAATGATCTATCAATTGGGCTCCACCAAAATTGTATTTACTTTTGCTATCAATTTAGTTGCTTAGTGTCGGTTGGTTTCTGTCTTTTTTTCTTTTATTATAACATATAACTAAAAGAGCAGATTAGAATTAGAGATAAAGGAGACGAGAGGAATGGAGTTCTTCTATTTCATTTTCAAGTGTTTCCATTGCAAACTATGTACATGGCCTCTATTTATAGGCTCATATTCATAAGTAATTACATTTACAATATGTTAAAAAAAAAAAATTAAAACATATTAGGTGTTATGGAATGTGAAAAGTTTTGAGAGTTGAAAATAAGAAAGACATCCACACACATAATATTCATAACACTACCCATGGATATCCATTACGAAAGAATATGCCTCGTTAAAACCTTACTAGAAAAAAAACCCCATGGGAAAAAATATCCTAGTGAAAGAAAAGAGTATATTACTCTTTTGTACAATATGCAATGAAATATTACCTCATTATCTTCGTACAATATTGTTGGAATGTCCCTTTTGAAAGACAGACCACATTTCTTTCGAATATGTTAGATCATGGATCTTAGCCAAACACATTTTCAACTTGCCTCATGGATTCTTAAAATTTCCGCATGATTAGAAGTAGCAGCAGCTATAATCTGCTTTGTAGAACACCAGAAAATAGTTGTACCACCACGTGAATAAATAGCTTGTCTAAGATCAAGCTTTATGTGGATCATATAAATATCCTACATCCGCATAACCAACTAAATCTGATTTGTGTACATTTGAATAATACAAACCCATATCCATTGTTCCTCAAAGATATCGAAATATATGCTTAACTCCATTCCAATGTCTTCACGTTAGAGAAGAACTGTAACTTGCTAACAAATTTACAAAAAATGATATATCTGGTCATGTATGACTCGCAAGATACATTAGTGCTCCTATTGCACTAAGATATGGTACTTCAAGATCAAGAAGTTCTTCACTATTCTCTTGAGGTTAGAAAGGATCCTTATTCACATCAAGTATCCTTACAACCATTGGAGTACTTAATGGATGTGCCTTATCCAAATAGAATCATTTTAGGATCTTTTCTGTATAAGTTGATTGATGAACAAAAATCCCATTTGTTAAATGCTCGATCTGCAAGCCGAGACAAAGCTTTGTTTTTCTAAGATCTTTCATCTTAAATTCTTTCTTTAAGTAATTTACCGCCTGTGGAAATTCTTCAAGAGTTCCAATAATGTCCAAGTCATCAACATATACAGCAATTATAGCAAACTTAGGTCCAAATCTCTTTATAAAAACATATGGACAGATGGGATCATTTCATAATCATCTTTCAATAAATATTCACTAAGACGATTATACCACATACATCCAGATTGCTTTAATCCATATAAAGATCTATATGATCTGATTGAATAAATTTCTTGAGAATATGAATTATATGCTCCAGGTAACTTAAATCCTTCAGGAATTTTCATATAGATGTCATTATCAAGTGAGCCATATAAATAGGTTGTAACTGCATCCATTAGACACATATCAAATTTTTCATATATTGCCAGACTAATTAGATATCGAAATGTAATTGCATCCACCACAGAAGAATATGCTCTTCATAATCAATGCCAGGTCCTTGCGAAAAATCCTCATGCAACAAGTCATACTTTATATCTCACGATTTCATTTTTCTCATTCCATTTTTGCACAAATATCCATTTGTATCTTACTAACTTTAGACCATCTGATGTACGGACTATAGGTCCAAAAACTTCATGTTTTGCAAGTGAATTTAATTCTGCCTCGATTGCGTCTTTCCATTTTGGCCAATCATTTCTACATCTACATTCTTCGACAAATTTAGGTTCAGGATCCTTATTATTTTCATAACATTGAGTGCTACATTATATGCAAAAATATCGTCGATATCTATTTATTCGGTTCCATCTTTCCCTATCATGATATAATTTATTGAGATCTCTTTATTTTTACTAATTTTAGGTACCTAAATTTCTTCTAAAATTTTATAATCAATTTTGTCTAGAGTCTTTTCAGGAGTTAATGCCTTCTCAATCCGATGATCTTGATTATTTGCTCTATTTTTTTTTGAGAATTTTTATCTTTGAAACCGATTGGTCTACCGCACTTCAGCCGTGCCTTAGACTCATTAGCACTAGTAGATTATCCTATAGGGACATCCATTCTAATTGGAGCATTTGTAGCTGGTATATGTGATTTAGTTACTCTCTTCAGGTCAGAAAATGCACTTGGCAATTAATTTGCTATAGTTTGCAAATAATTATCTTTTGAACCTCTTGTTCACATCGCTTTGTGAGAGGATCAAAATTAGATAATGATAATGCATTCCATGTAACTTCTTTCCAGCTGCCTATTCTCCCCCCTAATGCTGGAAAATTGATTCACCAAAATGACAATCGGCAAATCGTGCCGTAAATAAATCTCCTATCAATGGTTCTAGATATTTAATTATAGATGGAGATTCATATCCAACATATATTCCCAACCTCCTTTGAGGACCCATCTTAGTGCGTTGTGGTGGAGCAATTGGAATATATACTGCACATCCAAAAATTCTTAGATGGAAATATTTGGCTCCTGACCAAAACCAATTGTAAAGGGGAGAACTTATGATAATTTGTTGGCCTGATATGCACAAGTATGCTGCATGTAAAATAGCATGTCCCCAAGTAGAAATGGGGAGTTTAGTTCTCATAAGTAATGGTCTAGCAATTAACTGGAGGCATTTAATAAATGATTTTGCTAAACCATTTTTATTTGCACAAGCAATCTCACAAATGCCAGGTTGCGAGTTGATAATAAACACACATGTGACCATCTTGTTGATGCATCGATTAAAACCATAAAATATCTAAATGGTCCACATGGTGGATTTATGGGCCTACATATATCAGCTTGAATACATTCCAAAAATGCGGAGGATGCAATCCCAACTTTAGCTGGTGATGGTTTAATAATTAATTTACCTTGAGAACAAGCAACACATGAGAATTCATTAGATTATATTGAAGAATTTTTTGATTCTTCAGTGGATGTCCGTGTGAATTCTCAATGATTTTTCGCATCATTATTGATCCAGGATGGCCCAACCGGCCATGCCAAACAATAAATTATTTGATCAGTAAACTTCTGGTTTACTGCAGCATGTGTTCAATCGTACTAATATTTGTGTAGTACAATTTGAAAGAAAAAGCAGATAATTTTCCAATATACATTTCTGACTCGAGACAATAGTTGTAATATAGAGGTACTCAATGTTTTTCTCATTTATTGTCTCGATATGATACCTGTTACGACGAATATCTTTAAACTTAATAAGTTCCTTGGAGACTTAGTGGAAAGTAATGCATCATTTATCATAAACTTAGTTCCTCCGGGTAATAGTATATTAGCTTTTCTGGAGCCTTCAGTTAATTTTGTGCTACCAGATATTGTATTGACATTGGCTTCTTCCATTATCAAATGAGAAAAGTATTTTTATCTTTAAGAATGGTGTGCATTGTTGCACTATCTGTGAGACATATATCTTCGTCATTGATCTTGGATCCAGCTAAAAGTTGAAGTTTTCCATATTTTCTTCATTAAACAGGATATATAGTAAGAAATCTTACAAATTAACATAAGAAATATTGCATATGAATTTTATTATTGAACCATAATGGAAACTTATCAAACACAAGTGAAATTTCGTAATGAAATTTCTTATTGAACACATACTGAAAACATACTAAAAATAAACCTCAAACATACTAAGAAACATTAAATATCTTCATTTTTGGACATTTCCATCACCAATTAAATGATCAATTCTTCCTTCAAGATTTTCAAAGAAATCGGCAACATCCAAATGTGTCATATCAACATGGCCATGCTTGAAATCGTCATCTTGATGTGCAAGGTTTGCCTCTATATTTCCCCCTTATCTTTGAGCGATTCTTGATAAAGTTCAATAAGATGTTTCGACGTACGACAGATACATGACCAATGCCCTTTCATACCGTAGCAATAACATAAATTTTCTATATTCTGTTTATTCCATCCACTTTTGTCTTTCTTTTGTTTCTCTCCATTATTCTTACTTCTGGTGATGAGATATGTTGTTATAATTGGAAGAGTTATTACTATAACCACCACGATTGCGATAATTATTGCATCCTCGACCGTATCCATGGCCACGGCTACGACCTCGGCCATGCCCAAAATTATTAAATGATGTCACATTCACTTCAGAGAATGAAGCAAAACCAGTTGGGCGGGCTTCATGATTTCTCATTAATAGCTCATTATTTTGTTCAGCCGTAAGAAGACATGTAACCAGTTCAGAGTATTTCGTAAGACCCTTATCACGATATTGCTGCCGTAGGAGTACATTTGCAATAGGAAAAGTAGAGAATATTTTCTCTAATATATCCTCATCAATAATATTTTCTTCACATAATTTCAATTGTGAACTGATTCTAAATATTGCTGAATTATATTCACTTACAGTTTAAAATCCTGCAATCGTAAATGTATCCAGTCATAATGAGCTTTTGGAAGAATCATTGTTTTTGATGGTCATATCTTTCCTTTAAATTTTCCAAAGATCAAGTGGAACTTTTACCGTAAGATACTTAGATTTTAATCTTTCATGGAGATGGTGACGAAGAAAATCATCGCTTTGGCCTTATCTTGATTGGATGCTTTATTTGCTTTTTTAACTGTCTCCAAGATCTATAGCATTGAGATGAATTTCAGCATCTAGTATCCATGACGGATATCCATGATAGATAATTCTTGCCGATAATATCAAGAGCCACAAATTCAAGCTTTGCAAGATTTGACATGATGAAAACTATCATAGAATATAGCATATAAATTAGAAAATAAACTTTCAATATAATAATGATTTAATAATTATGAAACTATTAATCAACATATAATAGAAAATGAATGAAAATATTAACAAATTAATAGATAATGCATTCAATCTACTACTGTAATAAGATCAAAACAAGAAATTTAATGGGATCAAAATTACCTATGGCAATCAAAATTACCTATGGCAATCAAAATTACCTACTAAACATGCCTTTAGACTTGTCATACTCCCTTCTCTTGATTTATATGGTAATAAATGCTTATACATAGAATGCGACAACAATGAGGTTACATCAAAAGTTTTCCCTATGCAGGATACTATGGTTCTCGGGAGCCATACAGAATATTTATCATTCAGTTAAGCCCATGGTTTAGATTTTTTTTACTGTACATGGAACTAAAGCCATCAACATGATAAGCACTTAGAACAATAGTAGGTTAAGTGTTTGAAGAAATGCTAGAACAGAACTATAGTAATAGGATCTACCTCCACTCACTAACAAACAAAATCCTTTAATGGGCTTCAAAGTTATCTGAAGAAATGAAGCTTGGCTTATAGAAATGATGAAGAGATAGTACCAAAACTTGAGAAATTAGAGTCTCATGCTGATAACGTATTATAAAGTATTACTAAAAGAGCATATTGGAATTAGAGTCAAAGGAGATGAGAGAAATGGAGTTTTCGCTACAAGAAATAGAGATTTTGCTGATGCAACATTTATCTATGCAAAAATTTGCATAGGTAAAGAGCACAATTAGCTACACAAAATATAAACTTGGTAAAAAGATAATAATTAGCTATGCTTAAGAACAAACATTGTAAAATATAAGTATTGACATAAACATAGTGTCGACATTTAAACCAAAGCATCGATAATGAATGGTCTTAATTTTTAATTTTTTCAAATCATTTGCCGATACTAAATTTGCATAGGCAACAATCCTAATTGCCTATGTTTCTTTTTCGTAAGTAATTAACCTCATTACCTATACTAACTTTACATCGCCAAATATTTTTTTACTATTCTTTTATTTCATAAAAAATTTACCGATGCCAAATTAGCATAGATAATGAGATTAATTACTTACACAAGATGAATGCGTAGGTAATTAGGCTTATTTCCTACACAGCCTCAGCATCGGCAAATGATTTTTTTTTTATTATTTTTATATTTTCATAAAAATATTTGCCAACATAAAATTTACATAGGCAATCAGCTAATTGCCTACGCTTCTATCTAGCGTAGGTAATTAACCTCATTGCCTATATAAAATTTATGTCAGTAATATTTTTTTACTAAATTTTATTTCATAAAATTTGTCAATGCTAAAGCAGTGTAGGTAATAAGGTTAATTACCTACACAAGATGAAAGCATAGGGAATGAGGTTAATTAACTATAGAAATGAGAAGCGTAGGCAATTAAGCTTATTCCCTATGCAACCTTGGCATCGGTAAATGATTTTTTATTAATTTTTATTTCATAAAATATTTGTCGATGCTACATTTGTATAGACAATAAGCCTAATTACCTATATTTTCTTTCCATAGGTAATTAACCTCATTCCCTATGCTAACTTTACATTGGCAAATATTTTTTAGCAATTTTTATTTCATAAAAATTATGGATGCTAAATTAGCATAGGTAATAAGGTTAATTACCTACAAAAAGAGATGCATAAGCAATTAGGCTTATTGCCTATGCAATCGTAGCATCGGCAAATAATTTCTTGGTTATTAATTTTTTACTTTAGTAAAAATAATTGGCCAAATTGCCTACGCTTCTATCTTGCGTAGGTAATTAACCTCATTGCTTACACTAACCTAACATCGAAAATTATTTTTTACTATTTTTATTTTCATAAATAATTTATCGATGATAAATTAGCATAGGCAATTATGCTAATTACCTATGCAAGAAGGAAGCATAGGCAATTAGGCTTATTGCCTATACAAATTTAGTGTCAGCAAATAATTTCTTTTTATTAATTTTTATTTCATAAATGATTTGTCGATGCTAATTTTGCATAGGCAATAAGCATAATTACCTATGCTTTCTTCTTGTGTAGGTAATTAGATAATTGTCTATGCTAATTTAGCATCGATAAATATTTTTTATTAATTTTTATTTTATAAATAATTTATTATTATCTAAATAATTTGTTGATATAATTTTAGAATTTAAAGTTTATCTTCATCATTTATTATCTAAATAATTATTATTAGAGTATCGTCATAAAAGATCATCTCGATCCGATAGCCTGAGCTATATCAATCAATAAAATTATTTGATGGCCACGAACGACCGCATGATGATCTAATCGATATAGACCATCGATGGGTTCAAAAACTTACAACGATGATCTTGATGATATTTGTAGCATACTATCAAAATTTTACTTCAATCAAACATCATTATTATGGTCAATTTAGCACAAGATGATTTCGATCATTAAAAAAATGAGTTATCAAAAGGCCAAATGGTATCCGTTTATAAGATAATTTTTAAATAAATAATCTTTACTACTATTTTGATCATTTATACAATGATGATTGTAAAAAATTTAAATCATGCACATATGAACCATCCACATTAAGTAGATCTTACAAAAGCATAAGTATAATTACTTAAGAAATGAGTATCAAGAGACATGTAGTTTTGGCTGGTTCATATACGTACAGTTTGAATTTTATGATCACTATCGTATAAATGATCAAAGTAGTAGTAAAGATCATTTATCTAAAAATTATCTTGTAATCGAATGTCGTTTGACCTTTTAATCACTTATTTTTATTTAACGGTCCAAATCATTCTATACTAAATTAACCATGATAATGATATTCGATTGAAGTAAAATTTTGATAGTATGCTATAAATATCATCAAGATCATCGTTATAAATTTTTAGACTCATGGATGGTCTCTATCTACTAGATCGTCACGTGGTCGTTTGTGATCATCAAAATCGAATTTTATTGATCGATATAGCTAGGGCTACCAGATCGAGGTGATCTTTTATGATGATACTCTAAGATCATTATTTAGATAATGAACGGTGAAGATAGATTTTAAATTCTAAAATTACCTATGCAAATTACATATTAATAAATTATTTATAAAAAACTAAAAAAATCATTTACCTATGTAAGTTTTGCATTGATAAAAAGGTCATTTGCCGATGCTCACATTTGCATAGATAATTATTTTTTTATTTACATAAAATTTGCATCGATAAATATTTTTTTTAAAAAAATTGCAATGCTATATTAGCATCGCCAAAAACCCTTTCCCCTATCGAACCCACTCCCGTCGAAACCCTCCTCCATTTTCGTCTGAACCCACTCCTGTCGAAACCCTCCTCCATTTTCCCTCCTATTTCTTCTTCCTTCCCCATCGAACCCATCTCCCACCTATTGCTTTTCCTCTCTCCCTCCCTCTCCCTCGGCTCTCTCACTCCCTCTCTCCCTCTCTTGCCATCAATCCTCCGCCGCATCCCCCACTGCCGGCTCCTCTACTCTGCTCCGCCTCCACATCAACCGCCCCCGCTTTGCTCTACTTCACTCGGCCACCCTACCGATCCCCACCACCGTGCTGCCCCTGCTCTGCTCGACTTCACCCTCGATCCATGCCGCCATTGCCGATCAAAGGTAAGAACTTTTCCCTTCTTTTTATTTCATTTCATCTAGCTAGAGGGGAGGGCTAGGGCTGGGAGGAGGGAGGGGTGTGGTGCAGTTTGGGGCAGAGGGTGTTGAGCCAAAGAGGGTGGAGAGGGGTTCGAGGGTTCGACCGTGGGAACATGGTCATAGGTGGCACCGGTGGGAGGGGGCAGGGCAGGGAGAGAGGAGAGGGGATGGGGCAATTTGAGACAGAGGGTGCATGGGGATGGGATCGGGCCCAGTAAAGTACGTTGAGGCTGAGGAGGGAGAGGGTACGGACGAGGGCGGTAGCAGCAGAGGCCTGAGAAGGGAGGAGGGGGTGGACGATTTGAGGCAGAGGGTGGATGGGGATGGGATCGGGCCAGCAGAGTACATCGGGGCTGAGGAGGGAAAGGGCGTGGAAGAGGGTGGCAGTGGCGGAGGCCTGGGGAGGGAGGTCACGTACGTGCTTGACGCCGGTGAGGAGGGAAGGGTGGGTGGGAGGGAAGGGCGAGGGGTTTGACAGAGGGACGGTGGACAAGAAAGGCCTGGCAGAGGGAGGGAAGGGCAAGGGGCCTGAAAGAGGGGTCAGCCTATGGACTAACCCAGCCCCAATCTGGTTCAGCCCACACTACAAAAAAGAGAGTTTTTGCGATAAATTTATTTACGATAAAAATATTTTCATCGTCAATAAGGATATTTATGATAAAAATTATTTTCATCACTAATAATAAAATATTTATGATAAAAATTATTTTTCATCGCAAATAGCTCCATATTTGTGATGGAAAAAAAATTTCATCATAAATACCTATTATTTGTGATGAAAATAATTATCATAAATAATAAAATATTTATTTTAATTTATATTTTTAAATATTCATAATAAAATATTTTCATCATAAATAATATTAGTATTTACAATGAAAATATATTTTTCATCACAAATACATGTTATTTACGATGAAAAATTTTCATCACTAATATTTGAAAAAAATAAAAATTAAAATTATATATTATTGTGATAAAAATATTACATTGTAAATAATGAGTATTAGCGATGAAAACTAAACTTTCATCATAAATAATAATTATTTATGATGAATAATTTTCATCGCTAATATTTGAAAGAAAATAAAAAATTTAAAAATTTAAAATAATAGATTATTTGTGATGAAGATGTTACTTTGTAAATAACTGAGTATTTATGATGAAAAAAAACTTTTCATCGTAAATACTAAATTATTTATGATGAAACTATTTCGTCCCTAATACATGAAAAAAATTGATACATATTAAAAATTCAAAAATTATAGATTATTATCGACTAAAATATTACATCATAAAAACTTGATTATTTGTGACGTAAAAGCATTTTCGTCTATAATATTTGATAGAAAATAAAAATTTAAAATTAAAATTATAGATTATTACTATGAAAATATTACGTCGCAAATACTTGAGTTTTGATGATGAAAAGATTATTCATCACAAATACATGAATATTTACGATAAAAATTTTTCATCGCTAATAGATGAAAAATATCAAAAAATTTTAAAATTCACAAACCATAGTTTATTAGTGATGAAAAATATTACATCATAAATACTTAAATATTTATGATGAAAATTAATTTTTTATCATAAATAATCTACTATTTATGATGAATAATTTTTGTCGCTAATATTTAAAAAATAAAAAAATTCAAAATTTAAAATTATAGATTATTTATGATGAAATATTATATCATAAATAATCCAATATTTATGACAGAAAGTAGCTTTTCATCACAAATACCTAATTATTTATGATAAAAATTTTTCATCGCTAATAGTTGAAAAAATTAAAAATTTTAAAAATAAAAAATATAGATTATTAGCAATGAAAAAAAAATTTTTCATCGTAAATAGTCAATTATTTATGATGAAAATATTTTCATTATCAATATTTTAAAAAAATAAAATTATAAAATTATAATTATTTACGATAAAAATATTACGTCGTAAATAACTTAGTGTTTATGACGAAAACATATTTTCTATCGTAAATAGTCTATTATTTATAATGAAAAAAAATTAAAAGTTGATCATTATTTACGATAATACTTTTCATCTTTAAGTTTCTTTGAATCTGTTTCATTGTTCAATTTTGCATAGGTTGTTGATTCTATAGACTGACCAAAGATCACAAAGTACAAAGGCCTTGTATCTGCCCATGAACATAGAAAGGAGATGAATTGGATCTTTATACGTTAAAACATGATCTACAAAAAAGGTTATTCACATGATACTTGATCTTTATAAGGAACAAAATTTTATCAACTTCTAATTGTATAAAGAATAAAATTTTATCAACTGTTCGATGGACTAAATTATGTCATATACTTCTAAACTGTATGCGAAAGGCCTTTGCTGGGTCCTTCAGTATTATTTTTTCAGAGTGCATTCATGATTTTAATTGGTATGCGATGATTGTTTGTCGCAGATACTCTTGAAGTAGCTGAACTCTTATTATTGTTATCCAGTTTCAGATTTATCCTAAGATTGACATACCCTTGAGCAGGTATTATCTTTTTTACTATGCTCTTTTTGCGTCGGATCTAAAGGGTCTTATCTGCTCGCAGATTAAATTTGAGTTCAGATGTCCATTCAAACTTTTTGATCAACTCATGACAGTGTCGCCACTAAAAAGTAATATAATTAATTGATTTTTTTAATTATAAATTATATTTGATTGTTAGTTAACATCTGTAATGTATCAGTAGAAAAAAGCTTCTCATCCGACGGTACATGATTACGTAATTTTTTATGTACATAAATTTTTTGAAAAAAATTATAAATTAACTATTTATATAAATTTTTTATTAGTATTTATTTTCATCATGAATATTTTTTTAATATTATTTTTTGTCATTAAATTTTTTGGATAGAAAATTTTTTTAGTGGGAAAAATCTAAAATTAAATTTTTATGAAATTATTATTGGAGAATTCTTTTTGCAAAAAATATTTTCGATGAAAACTATATTTATGTTGCTAATAAGATTATTAACGACTAAAATTTAGTTTCATCATAATAATTTTTTTATAAATTTTTAAGATGAAAATTTTTTGAGTGGGGAATTTTTTTTGGTAGAATTATTGACGATGAAATTTTAGTTTTCATTGCTAATAAGATTATTGACGATGAACATTTTTCATCATAAATAATTTTTTATTTTATTAGTGATAAAATTTTTTTATCGCTAATAACCTAATTAACAATGTAAAGCTTTTCGTCATAAATAAATTTTTTTTGGTGGAAAACTTTTTCAATGGGAAAAGAGGGTAATTTTTTTTTGGCAGAAATTATTAGCGATGAAAATTATTTTCCATCGTTAATAGTCTTATTAGCGATAAAATATTTTTTTTCATTATAAATTATTTTTTGGTGTAAATTTTTTTTTACTAATTTTTTTTTTCTGAATTATTAGCGATGAAAATTGATTAGTAGCGACGAAAGTTTGCATCGCTAATAGTTCGCATCCCATCAAGTCCCATCGCGAAACCCATTTTCTTCCCCTCTCCCCCCATTTGGTGTGAAACCTGTTCCCCTCCCTCCCCCTCTCTGCTCTCACCCCTCTCCCCACCACCGCATCCGCCACCATTTGCGTCCGTCAGCCATTCGTCACCGTTGTCCATCGCCGTCCATCGCCGGAGGTAAGGATTTGTTTTTTTTTTGGTGTTTTCTCGGGCCACTGGGGGGCCGCGGGGATGGGTCGAGCCGGGCCGGCGGCGACTGTGACTGGGCCGGTGGTAAGGATTTATTTTTTTTGGTGTTTTCTTGGGCCATCGGGGGCCGGCGGGGATGGGGCCGGGCTGATGGGGATGGGGCCGGGCCGGGCCAGTGGGGATGGATCCGGGCCGGGCCGACGGCGACTGCGATCGGGTCGGCGATAAAGATTGTTTTTTTTTTTATGTTTTCTCGAGCCATCGGGGGGTCGATGGGGATGGGGTCGGGCCGAGCTGGGCCGACGGTGACTGTGATCGGGCCAACGATAAGGATTGTTTTTTTTTGATGTTTCTCGGCCACCGAGGGGCCGACGAGGATGGGGCCGGGCTGGGCCAGTGGGGATGGCTCCAGATCGAGCCGGGCCGGTGGCGATTGTGACCAGGCCGGCAGTAAGGATTTGTTTTTTTCTGATGTTTTCTTGGGCCACTGGGGGCTGACGGGGATGGGGCTGGGCCGACGGTGATTGTGATCGGGCCGG
>KE505102.1:437156-453931 GCA_000441515.1 Elaeis oleifera
TTAAAAATTTTTATCGATAGAAAATTATTCATCGTAAATAAATATTATTAGCGATGAAATATTTTTTCATCGTAAATATTATCAACGATGTGATTATTTATAATAAAAATTAGCTACAAAATTTCGTTGTGAATAACTATTAGCGACGAAAATAGGTTATTAGCAACGAAAATTTTTGTCACTAATAACCTATTTTGTTGTTGTGCCATGGGCTACAGGGGCTGGGCCAAAAAATCTATTTTATAAATGGGTCAGAATTTTTAGCTCGGCCTGGTTCGACCCATTTTAGGGCCAAATGGGCTGGCCCATGGGCTCTGGCCCATTTTGATAGCTCTAATGGTATCCATCTTATATCTTGTATTTGTTCTTAGTTTTAGTAGTACCTATGTTATATATTGAATGCTTATAATATATGTTTGAATAGGAAATATGGGAAACATCCATATTTTTGAGAAAATTCTACCAAAATTTTATAGAAAATTCTAATGCAGAGTTATCTTTTTTTAATAAATTAGAAATCTATCTCTATATGTATGTTCAGAGATGGTAGTTAAATTGCATTGAACATTAGATTTCCGTTCAAGAGTCACTCATATGTTGAACAACTCTTGGATGCCCCAATTTCAGATATTTTGGAAAAGCTTTAATCTTATTATTGTTAATAGTTGATGTTTATTCGTTATGTAGTATTCAGCAATTATCTCTCCTCTGTTCTCTGGGTATATATTGGATAAGGTGCATAGGTATCATATTCACATCGTATACTTGAAGAATCATGAGGAGATACTGCTGAAATTTTTACAATAATGAGATAAAATATCGAGTAATAACAATAATAAGATTGTTATTTTTTAGAAGGGATAAGGCCACACCCATTAGTAATGAGTTAAAATGGATAGGATCATGCATTTTAAAATTTTTTTTGAATAAATTACAAAAACCCCCTGAGTTTATGAGGAAATTACACTTAAGCCTGGTGTTTTGAAAACCTACACCTATGCCCTTGATGTTTATGAAAAACCTACAGTTTAGTCCCCACCTTAGGAGGATATGTGTAGATTTTTCATAAATGTTAAGAAATCGATGTAGGTGTAGGTTTTCAAATACTGAACTTAAGTGTAATTTCTTCATAAATATAGGGGTATTTTGTAATTTAATTTAATCTTTTATAACACATACTTTAATAATAAATATTTCTCATGGATAGATGAAAATATCGACAAGAGTTGGATGAATGCTCGCTCTATCATCTTACCTGAATACCGACAAGATGTTAGGGATTTTATAAGATTGGCATGAGAGAGAGTTGATGATCCCAATAGAATCAAATATTTTTATCGGAGATGTCACAACAACTACTTCCAATCTACAGATGCAACATTGGAACACTTGTTGAATTGGGGTATGGATCCAATGTATACTATTTGGGATTTGCGTGGGGAATGTAGACCTACCTAACATAAGAGACCAACATACGGATCAACTATCTGGATCAATTGGCATCACTGATATGTTAGATGATTTATATGAAGAGGCATATGCTACCTAATGTGGGAATAATTTGTATCCAATGAAATACTCATGACAACTCTCCTGATAGTAGGGATAATACAAATGATGGATATTTTGAAAAACTCATGAGAGATGCCAAAGAGCCATTGTATCCAAATTGTAAAAAATTCTCGAAGCTTGAGTTCTTGATAAAACTTCTTCATGGTAAAACATGTTTGGTTGGAGTCAAAAGTCTTTTGAATATATATTGAACTTAATCAAGAAAATATTACCAGATGGTGAAAAACTTTCAAAATCATATTCAAAAGCAAAAAAATATATGCGTGAACTTAGACTGGGTTATACACTGATACATGCATGCAAGAATAATTGTGCATTTTTTATAAAGAGTATCAACACTTAGATTGTTGCCCAAAATATAGTGAGTCAAGGTACGTTGAAGATTTTGAAAGAGATAAGAAGCGGCCTCACAAGATTTTGAGATACTTTTCATTAGCACCATGACTTCAAAGACTTTATCAGTCATCGAGGACCACCGAGGTGACGAGATGGCATCATGAGATGAGAATTCTTGAGGATAACATCATTAGTCATCCAACTGACTCTATAGTTTTAAGAAAATTTAATAAATAATATCCTCATTTTGCTAGTGACCCCGCAACATTCATCTTGGCCTAGCATCTTATGGTTTCAATCCATTCAGAGCTATGAGCAATACTTACAGTATGTGGCCGATTATGCTAATATTGTACAATGTTGCACAATAAAAATATATAAAAGAGTCATTTATATTTTTATCATTGCTTATTTCTGGACCTACAGCTCTTGATAATGAAATAGATGTTTATCTGCGACCTTTGATTGATGAATTGAGAGAACTTTGAGAGATTGGTGTTGTAACATGATTCAGTCAGTAAAAAAAATTTCAATTACATGTGATGATAATGTGGATAATTAATGATTTTCTGACATATGGCAATCAATCTAGATGGAGCACAAAAGATATTTGGCATGTTCAATTTGCAACAATGATAGCTGTGCCATTAGATTGAAGCATGAAAGAAATTGCCTATATGTGTCATCGGCGATTTTACCATCTAATTATTTTGGAGAACCCATCAGAATCAATGCTTCAATGGAGAGTCAGAGATGCATGGGCCACCTTATGTGATCAGTGAAGATGACATATTGGCATAACTAGAGGTCATTAGCAGTGTCAAATTCGGCAAAGTTTCTGAGAGTCACAAGTGAAAATATAATGAATCAGAGTTGAACTGAACGAAGTGGAGCATATTTTTTGAATTACCTTACTGGCAACATCTCCAGCATTGTCATAACTTAGATGTCATGCACATTAAGAAGAATATTTATGATAATGTTATTGGAACACTTCTTAACATCAAGTGAAAATAAGGATAATCTAAATTTTGACTAGATCTAAAAAGAATGGGATTATGGCATGAGTTGCACTTGGTGCCCTATGATGGTAAAAAATTCTTAATGCCAACTGCAAGTTATATATTGCATGGAGATGAGAAAAAAAGTTTTTGTGAGCGGTTAAAAATTATAAAATTTTTTGATAATTTTGCCTCCAATATTTCAAGCCGTGTGAACTTGAAAGATGACAATATCTTGGGTATGAAGAGTCATGACTCTCATGTTATAATGCAGCGTCTTATATCTATTGTGATGTGTGGCTTCTCCACCCTAGAGGTAAAGAATACACTTATTGAATTGAATATTTTCTTTCGAGAATTATGTTGTCAAAAATTTTAAGTTGATATACTTGAAAAGCTTCAATCAGACATTGCCCTAATTCTATATAAGCTTGAAAAAAATTTTACACCATTATTTTCGATATTATGGTATGCTTGGTGGTTCACCTTTTAAGGGAGGCTTTGCTTGCTAGGCCAGTTCAATATCAATGGATGTATCTTATTGAGCGGTAATAATTTTACACAAAAGCTGATTTTTTTACTTAATTTATAACCATTACAATTCTAATTATGTATTGCCTATATTTATTTTATCATTTTGTATGTGCAAATTCTTGTATTAGTTGAAACAATATTTGTAAAATAAGACACGTCCAGAAGGATCAATTACGGAAGTATATATTTCTATAGAGTATCTTATATTCTATTCAATGTACCTAGAAGATATAGAAACACGATTCAATCATGAGGAGCGCAATGCAAATAGGGAGTGGGCTGATATTGAATCTACATTATCTATTTTCAAGGTTAATATTCATCTCATTAGTGAAAGAAAGTACAAGCATATGGAGATAGAAGAGCATGACCTGGTGCATTTCTATGTATTAAATAATTACAAAAAAATCTATCATTTTATGGAGTAAGTACTTTATATAATCAACATTATATACTTTTGATGAGGTAAATAAATAATAAGCATGTATTTATTGTAGAGAACATAAAGACATGTTATTGCGACAAAATAATAGAGATATTGAGGGATGACATCGAAAGAAGTTCGCAACTTAGTTTAGACAACGTGTAAACACTATAGCAGTTTTATTCAACTTTTTATTATATGTAATGTATACAGATGATTTATCATAATTTATACATATGTTGTTATAGATGATGTTAATATATCATAATAAAGAAGATGGTGCAACCGAGGAACTATATGATTTGATATACCACCTCAATTCTAGGGTTTCATGCTATAGCTCATGTATTATTAGTGGTATGAGATTTCATATAAAGAATTTTGATATGCAGAGGCGAACTCAAAATAGTAGAATTTTGACATTAGAAATCGATGGAGACAATGAGATTGAATATTATGGTATCCTAATAGACATTATACAGTTAAGATATGGATGTCTGAACGTGTTTTCTTATTATGATTCTATGAGTTAAAAAAATAATTAATGTACAACTTTAACTATAGGATACTAAACAATTCTTAATTTGCTTTTGGATACCTAGCTTCTTGCCTCTATTTTCTTATTAAAATAATTAAGATACTCAATATAATCTTATATCTTGGAATTGGAGAAGAGATCAAGTCTATGTTCTAATACTATGATAAAGATAGGGAGAACTTTGACACATGACCAGGACTATTTTTATATCCATGCACAATCTGCATACCCATGGCCACTGTTTTAGCATGGTGACATTAGTGTCCTTAAGTCATTGGAAGAAAATCCCATCCTCTCTTCTTGGATGCTTTGTTTTGCACTTTTGGGCACCCTTGTGTTCCCTTCCATGTCCACCTCCATCCACTACTGCCTATAGACATGCTCTGCCTTTGTCTCACCCCTCCTACAATTTCTGATAGTTGCCTCCATCTCTAAAAGCTAATGGTGGGAAGGAAGTAAGGGCATGTTTGGTTGAGGAGAGTTGAACTTAAAAATAAATTCATAAAAATGAGTGACTCTGATTCCATTAATTAGGTTGGAAGGAGTGTTATTCTCATTCGAATTCCAAGAAGAATAACATATGATTAAGATATGAGCGAGGAAGGTTCCATATCTTAACTTTGTAAGTGAACATTAGATGTCCATATCAAGCCCAACAGGATATTCTCATTCTTACACATATGAGCCCGATCTCAAATTTGTAAGTGAACATTAGATTTTTCATCTTTCATCATCGGACAAGACATTTCCGCCAAAAGATAGTGGGGCACATTTTCTAGACTTAGACCTGGCATTTCTGGATGAAGAAAGAGAAGAAAAGAAGAAGAAGAAGTCGATGAAGATCTAGCTTCTGACCCTGCGGCAGTTGAAGAGCAGCCGTATTCAGGATAGATCGCTGAGATGCCCACATCAGCTGCTATCGAAGCTACACCATTGCTGATGCCTCCACAGCCCAGCAGAGAGTCTAAGCAGCCAACTGAAACTGCCTCAAGTTCATCCACCAATCCTCAGGCTGAGGTTGTAGATACTTAATCCTGTACCATTTTCTTTATTTTCTGCAAATGTAAAACAAACCTTTGTTAATGAAAAGAACTTTTTGTCACTTGTCTTTTTGTGATCTCTCATCCTCGTGACATATTTGTTCTCAGTCTAGCTGATGCTAATTTTGCGGCCATGCACCTATTAGTCATCATGCCGAATCTATGTCGATGGCTCTACCTATCATGACTCAAATTGGAGTTCTTGAAAAGGTATTGGCAAGTTTAAGAAGAAGGCTACCAAAGCAAAGCGAAAGTTCATGAAGATGAAGGACTATGACGATGCTTCGACAGCAGTGAAATGCCTGAGAGGATGCCTCAAGCAGACCAACAGGATGTACTTCATAGAAAGATCCAAGCTGATCGAGGAGCGAAATAGGTTCGCCAAGATAGTAGGCAAAGCAACCTGGGGTGCGGCTGCGAAGGTAGCTTTTGTCGAGGGGAACTATGTGTGGCCCAAGATAGGATATCCGAACTGGAGTATACCATTGCATTGTCCAAGGTCGTTGAAGAAGCCAGGTGGGTTCGGCCATCAAGATAAGTCGGCTTCAGGGTGAGCTTCGTTCGACTCAGAAAATAATCGACGATCTCAATCAATTAGTGAATAAAGAGAAGTCGGTAATCATCGATCTTTGAATTGAGTTGACTTCAGCTCAAAAGGCCATTGATCAGCTCCTTCAAACTTTGAACAGTGAGAGGTCTGCAATGGCAGAACTTCATATCAAGCTAACGGAGAGTGCGGTAGTTGGTAGATTCATCGAAGACAAAGTCAAGTGTAAGAAATCTTAGCTTGCCACCACCTAGCTCGGAACAACTCTCCAGACTATGAAAGTATCTGTTACGGCCTTCGAGGCTGGTTTTAGAAAGTGTAGAGCTTCAATCGAGTAACTCTTCCCTGGTGTCGATGTATCTCTTCTTGAAGTTTTGAGCAAGCGGGTGATGCTTGAGGTCGTTGATTTTGATCCAGAAGGTTCGGTGGCCAACAACACATCGGGTTCGCAAGGTGTTGGGGTTCCATGGGTCGATGAATGATCTTTTCGGTGTGACTGATATACTTTTTCTTGGATATATGTCCTAGAAGCCAATATGACTGACACATTATAATAACTCTAGGACATAATTTATACTTAAAAATATTAATTTGATCAATAAAAGATAAATTTATTTCATTCAAATGTGATGTGTCCTTGAATCGTCCATAAAATTAATACTTACGATACATATCTTCAAGGTATTGAGAATTAGAAGTATGCATAATTAATTTCTAAAATTGCTCTTGATCATAGTATCATCATGAGGATGGTGACTGATCCAGATAGATCGACACATAGATCACTTTCTTTAGGATAGATGAGTCTTTGATCTATGGTGTAGACACACTGAGCGATAAGTATGGATAGTTGTTAGAAAATAACTAGTACTGAGTGTGATCATATGAGAGATCACGTAGATTTCTACTCGATCGTCAGTAATCATCTTGATGCTGTAGTTGTGTGAATGATCTTTTGACCTATGATGGTACGATTACTCACAATGAGGCTGCTGGAGTTTGACTGACACATAAATATGGACTCTTTGAATCCTTATAGTAGATGTTGGTGATAGTTAGTCTACTATAGGAGTAGGATGTACATCTAGATAGAATCTATCAATCTTGATAGAAAAGAGTAGTCCTATAAAATTTAAGAGGCTAAGTCCATAAGTCTGTAGCCACAGCAGTGTGATTAATGAAAAAAATTTTCATGAGAATCATAATTAGACGAGCTAATCGAATCTATCATATAATTGATGATGAGATTTGATGATTTATTCATGATCTATCATCTAGTCGAGACTGATGATAGAGGGATTGAATCACATAGGAACTACATCTTGAGGTTCGTTATTCAATTCTGTTAGGTTGCCACTACATACTGCTAGATGTCACTGATAAATTGTAAGAGCTCACTAGAATTATTTTGGATCAATGATCCTTGTTGAGTTAGAGTGAAATCATTTCGATCTATTGAAAAGAGTTTCAATGATATCATGATATATCTCACTACCAGACAGAATTGAACTTATGGAGTCACACAAATAAGAAACTAATTTGGATTGACCAATTAGACTTGAGAAGTCCTAATTGGATTAAGATTTAAAAAATTCTATTGAGTTTAAGAAAGCCTTGCTAGCACATGATTAAATCTAATTCTTTTTGAACTTATATTTTTATTTGATAAGGATTAAATCAAGTTAAGTTATATGCATTAAACGTAATTCAAATTGAATTTAGAATTGGATTTATGGAGCTCAATTATTGGGCGCCAACATGCTTTGGATCAAGCCTTTATTGTGCCACTTGATTTGATCAAATTGGATACATTATATGGGGTGTAATTAGAGGGACCATGCCCCCTTAAATTTGATTAGGGTGTGGGGCTATGGGATAGCATGGATGGGGTGCAACCCTATTGCCTTGTGGCGTGAGGATATGATGTGGGCGCCAACCTCCCCTTCCTTATGAGATAAGGATTAATTAATAGGTCTTAAGATATTAAAAAGAGTCCTAATGAGATTAAAAATCCTCTTTAAATAAAGATTTGGAGTTTAGTTAGGACTCAAATCAAAAGTCTATATAAGGGGGTCACCCTTGACATTTAGGAGCAATCAAGCCCCAAGCAATCAGCTCACAGCCACCTCTTCATGCCACCCCTCTCTCCCTTTCTTTCTCCAATGCCCAAAGGGTTGGGCGTCCACTTCTCCATGTCCAAAATCAGGTTAGGCATCACTTCTTCCTTCCTCTCTTTAGTCGGTGGCTGATCTACATCAAGGAAGATCCAAGAAAAAGAAAAAGCCTAATCAAGAAGTTGATCTAAAGAACCAAAGGCTGATCAAGAGTTGATCAATTGCATCTGAAGAAATCAAGAGGATCAATCCATCTTATTTCACATTGATACCCATAGAGGCTGGATGTTTGCATGGTTAAAGTTGAACCTATTCTTCTCTTAGATCCAAAGTTGAAGAAAGAAAAAGTGAAACAGATATGTGATCTGATCATATGATTTTATTTCAAATTAAAATCAGCATGTTATTTTAGCATATGTACTAGATTTTTAGATGCTTTGATTACATGTATGCATGCTTAAATTAAAGTAAGTTTTGATGTATTATTCCACTATATTCTTATTCACAAAGTATTTTGAAATATACATACATCAGCACCATACCGAATTTCAACAGTAGTATCAAAGCCGCATATTCATATATATAAAAATATAATGCAATTTTTGAAAAAGATTTTCAAAATCTGATTTCTATAGATATATGAGATGTATGGATGCTTGATTAAGATCTGAAATTTGATTAAGATCTAATTTATAAATAGTATATGTGATATATGATGGCATGCTTAGGGTTGAAATCTATTTTTCATATGATCTTTAACTTATGTATGAGATATATGAATGCATGCATAAATCTGAAATTTATTAGGTCTGAATTTATTTATATATGAGATATATGATAGCATGCAAGATTTGGAGTTTAATTAGATCTGAATTTAATTCATGTATGAGATATATGATGGCATGTCAAAATCTGAAATTTAGATCAAAATCAAAATTTTGATTCATATGTGTAATATATAATCGTATGTTGAGATCTAAAATTAGTTTTAAGATATGAAATTTATGTTTGTACATGAGGGATTGGACATAGGTAGATCAAATTAAATCATGTGATTGGTTTACATCTAAGATTTTGATTTGATCATAATGGATCCAAATCGATTTAGTAATTGATCAAACTGAGTTAAGTGTTGATTAGGATTAGATCAATTGAGTTTTAGATCATACAATTATTATTGATCGAATCGATTAATTTTATATATAGAATCAATTAATCTAAGGATCTAATTCAGCTCGATGGCTTGAGCTAACTTATTTGGATCGATTGATCCACTGGTGTCTAAGATAAGTAATTAAAAGATGGTTATTTAATTGATTCTGTTTGCTGATCTGATCAATTTATTGGTATCTAAAAAAATAATGGAGGACCTCCATCGATCTCTACTTATCTGATCAATTTGGAAGATTGAGTTTTGAATATGGTTGCTTGGTGGTTTGATTTAGCCCATGCCAATTAGATCAGTCATTTGATGACTGATTAGATAAGATCTAAACCTAAATCTCTCCATAAATATTAAGTCTAGAGGTCTTCTATCATTACAAATGTGTGGGTGTGCTACTGATGTTAATTATTCGCAGCTGGTCATAATGGTTCAGTTGCACTAGAAACACGCAACCACTTTATTAGCAAAAAGTTGCTCCAGAAAAAGATGGGATTGGGCCCAATATCTATCATGTGAGGGACCCATGATGGCTTCACACCTATTTGTGAACAATGGGTCAGGCTTAACTAAGGCGTGTGAAGAAATATCTGTCAGGTAAGCCCACGTGACTCAGAGATTAAGTCACTGCAATATACTTAGAGAAGCATTTGGACAAAGTATTATCCACACATCAGTGTGCATGTTATTAATATCTCTCAGATGAGGTACATAACATCGATGGGACCGTAGCACTTACTAGGAACTCAGTTATCACGTTAGGATTTTTGCTTCTCCATCTGAAGAGTGTAGGGATTCGAAAAAAATAGTGAAAGTTTTATTTGCTTCTTAAAGTCCTTAGAGTAAATATAAAATTTAAAGTACCAAAGTCTAACTTGAATATCTACTCTCGCAGTTAAATCATATCAGTTTCAAATCCTCTAGCCTGCATATTTGAGTCCAATTATTTGACCAAACTAATTTTAAAGACTGACTAAGAAGCCTCAAGATTATCTTGATTTATGAAAAATTAGAATATGTACTTGATCAGGACCATCCTAATGCTGAGCAAAGAGCAGCCTATGATAAATGGACGGATGAAGACAGTCAGATTAAGTGCTATATACTGACTTCCATGTCAAATGAGTTGTAGAGCCAGTATGAGCATATGCCCACTGTCAGGGCTATGATCACTCACCTACAAGAGTTGTATGATGAGCAGAGCCACACTGCAGGCTTCAAATATCCATGAGACTCTTCAATATGAAGATGTGTGAAGGGCAGTCGGTCTATGAGCACTGTATGACAGTGATCAAGGATCTTGAGGAGCTTAAGAAGCTCAAACTTAGTATGCAAAAAAATTACAAGTGGATTTGATCCTTCAATCTCTTACGAGTTCATATAGTCAATTTATTATAAATTTTCATATGAATAAACTTGACTGCACCATATTCAAACTGGTCAATACGTTGATCACTACTGAGGAATTTTAAAAAGTTCAAGGGACACTATTCTCGCAGTGGAGCGATCTTCTTCATCCAAGAGAAAGTCTGATTGGAAGAAGAAGAGTAAACACACGAAGAAGCAAAAGAAAGAGAACAAGTCAAAGAAAGACGTTCTAAAAAAAGCTGCAGTAAAAGGAAAGTATTTTCATGGTGACGCTGATGGCTATTGGAGGAAGAACTATCTGCTCTACCTGAAAAGTCTAAAGACCAAGAAGGGCGACATACCTTCGAAAAGTATATCAAGTATGCTTGTAATTGAATCTAATCTAATGATTTCTTCTACTTCTAGTTAGGTATTGGACTCTGGTCCTAGTACTCATATATGTACTTCAATACAGGATCTGATAGAAATAAAAGATTGAGAAAAAATCACATAATCCTTTAGACTGATAATGGAGCAAAAGTTACTATAGAAGCCATTGGTACTTATTCTCTTCGATTATCATCAAGGTTTAGATTAGATTTGAAAGACTATAATTTTATATCTGTAGCTAGTTGAACTTTGATTTCCATATCTGTGCTAGCATAGGATGATTTTGATTTCAATTTCAATAAAACTTTATTCTATTTATTTATAAATAAATTAGTTGCACATGATTTTTTATTGATAGTCTTTATCACTTGCATATTGATGCGAATGTAAATATAAACGAGCAAGTAGTGAGTGCCGTAGGTCAAAAAGACCCAGAGATCAAATTAACAAGAAGTACTTATGGCATCAAAGACTAGGCTATATTGGAGAGGATAGGATAAATAAATTAAAAAAGATGAGATCCTTAACTCTTTTGATTTTGAGTCATACTTAGCTTGTGAATTTTATCTTCAAAAAAAATGGTCAAGTTACCCTTTGTAGGACATGGAGAAAGGGCCACTGAGCTAGGTTGCCTTGGTATACATCGATGTGTTTGGACTATTTGATGTGCATGACAGAGATGGTTATAGCTACTTCATTATCTTTACTGATAATCGATCATAGTACGGATATGTGTTTCTGATGAGACATAAATCTGAAGTTTTTGAAAAGTTCAAAAAATTTAGAAATAAAGTAGAGAAATAAACAGACAAACCAATTAAGATTCTTCGATCTGATCGAGGAGGTAAATACTTTAGTCAAAAATTTTGAGATATCCTAAGGATAATAGGATAGTTATCAATAGACTCCTTCAGGAATACTTCAGCTCAACGGAGTATCTGAAAGAAGGAATAGGACCCTATTAGATATGGTCAGATCTATGATGAGCTTCACTGATTTATCTTTATATCTTTGAAGACATGCCTTATTGACTGCAATATACCTATTGAATAGGATTCTATCAAAATCTATTCCTACCACATCATATGAGATATGGCATGGTAAGAAATCGAGTCTAGGTTATCTAAAGATTTGGAGATATCCAGTCTATATCAGAAAATAGATGGCTGACAAATTAAAGGATAGATATGTTATAACTCATTTTATAGGATATCCGAAAGAACCATAGAATACTACTTTTATCTTCCATAAGATCACAATGTGATTATGAGTGGTCATGCCAAATTTTTAGAAAATTAGTTTATCAAGGGAGGAGACAGTGGGAGGTGAATTGAGCTCAAAGAGAAGATCTTTGAAGAGCAACGAACTATAGATCCTTAGGAGCTCATTATTCATGAGCCAGTAGTTGATGTTCCTCCACCACCTCATAAATCTAGTAGGATCTTCCATCTCTCTGAAAGATACATAGATATGCTTATGGAGGATGTAGAAGAAATGTTCCTTATAAGAGATAAGGATCATGAAGATTATCTGAATATCTTTGATAAAGTGATATTTGATATCGATTTCGAAAAATGATTAGATATAATGAAGTCAAAAATTGACTCGATGCACTCGAACCAAGTATGGATCCTAGTAGATCCATCCAAGGATATAATATCCATTGGATGTAAATGGATCTATAAAGAAAATAGATATAGATGATAAGGTAGAGACTTATAAAACTAGGCTCGTGACAAAAGATTATAGTCAGTGCGAGGTATTGACTATCAAAAAATCTTCTCGTCTATAGTCATACTGAAATCCATTCATACTCTGCTTGTTGCTGCAGCTTACTATGATTATAAAATCTGATAGATGGATATGAAAATTGCTTTCTTAAATAGATATCTTGAGGAAGATATCTATATGGAACAGCCTTTGAGTTTCACATCCGGTGATGCTGATCACCGAATCTGCAAGCTGCAAAGATCTATATATAGACTAAAACAAACTTCTCGGAGTTAGAATCTTCATTTGATGATGCAATCAAATTATTAATTTATAAAAAATGAGAAAGAATTTTGTGTATACAAAAGGGTCAGTAAAAGCGCAATAACATTCCTTGTATTGTACATTGATGATATTCTCCTTGTTGAGAATGATATTCCCATACTGATCTCGGTCAAAAGATAGTTGTCCAAAAAATTCTCCATAAAAGACCTAAGAAAAAATCCTATATTCTCAGAATAAAAAATATAGGGATTGATCTAAAAGGATGCAAGGCCTATCACAAAAGCTATACATAGAAAAGTACTGAAGATGTTCAGTATAGAAAACTCTAAAAGAGGATTTCTACCTCTTAGACATGGTATTCATCTTTCTAAAATGATGTGTCCGACTACATCCGAGGAAATTCAGTGCATGAGTAAGATTCCTTATGTCTCGACCATAAGGAGCCTCATGTATGTCATGCTGCTCAATCTAGTATTGTCCTTACTGTGAGTGTCACGAGCAGGTATCAATCGAATCCAGATGAAGAGCATTGGATAGCTGTGAAGAACATCCTTAAGTAATTGAGAAGAACTAAAGATTTTTCTTAATCTTTGGAGGAGGTTCGGATTTGTGAGTTAAGAGTTACACTGATTCAGACTTCATATCTGATTTTGATGATAGAAAGTCTATGCCAGGATATGTGTTTGTATGCAATGGTGATGCAGTCAGCGAAAAAGTTTCAAACAACCTATCATAGCGGATTCGACTACAGAAGCTGAATAAGTCACTACTTTGAATGCTGCAAAGGAAGGCTTCTAGTTCAAGAAGTTAAACACTGAGTTTGGGTTATGACATCTGATACCATACCACTATATTATGACAACAACGAAACTATAGCACTTGCTAAGGAGTCGAGGTCTCATCAAAAATTCAAGCACATCGAGTAGCGGTTCTACATCATATGTGACAATCTCAAAAAAAAATATATCGAGGTGCGAAGAGTAGACTCTGCGGATAATGTGACAGACCCGTTAATAAAGTAATTGAACCAGCCAAAAATAAAATTCATCTTGAGAAGATGGGACTTAGATTAGTGACCAATTGGCTTTAGTCCAAGTGGGAGATTGTTGGATGTATGTCCTAGAAGCCAATATGGCTGACACATTGTAATAACTCTAGGATATAATTTTATACTTAAAAATATTGATTTGATCAATAAAGGATAAATTTATTTTATTCAAGTGTGATATGTCCTTGAAAGTCCATGAAATTAATACTTACGATACATATTCTCAAGATATTAAGAATTAGAGACATATATAATTAATTCTTAAATTACTTCAGATCATAGTATCATCATAAGGATGATGATCGATTCAGATAAATTGACGTACAAATTGCTTCCTTCAGAATAGATGAGTCTCTGATCTATAGTTTAGAGATACTGAGCGACAAGTACGGATAGTTGTTAGAGAATAACTAGTACTGACTGTGACCATACGAGAGATCACATAGATTTTAAGTTGATCGTTAGTGATCATCTCGATGCTATAATTATGTGAATGATCCTTTGACCTGCCATAGCACGATTACTTATAGTGAGGCTACTAGAGTTTGACTGATACATAAACATGGACTCTTTGAGTTTTTATAGTGGATATTGGCAATAGTTGGTCCACTATAGGAGTAGAGTGCGTATATAGATGAATCTATCGATCTTAATAGAAAGAAGTAATCCTATGAGATTTGAGAGGCTAAGTCCGTAAGTATGTGGCCACAGTAGTGTAATTGATGAAAAGAGTTTTCATGAAAATCATAATTGGACTTGAGCTAATCGAATCTATCAAATGATTGATGATGAGGTTTGATGATTTATCCATGACCTGCCATCTAGTCAGAACTCATGATAGCGAGATTGAATCATACGAAACTACACCTTGAGGTTCGATATTTAGTTCTACTGGATTGCCACTACATACTAATAGTATCACTGGTGGATTATGAGAGCTCTCTAGGATTATCCTGAATCGACGATCCTTATTGAGTTAGAGTGAAATCGTTCTGATTCATTGAAAAGAATTTCAATGATATCATGATAGTGATCATGGTATATCTCACTACCAATAGAATTGAAGCTATGGGGTCACACAAATAAAGAAACTAATTTGGATTGACCAATTAGACTTGAGAAGTCTTAATTGGATTAGGATTTAAAAAATCCTATTGGGTTTAAGAAAGCTTTGCTAGTATATGGTTAAACCCAATTCCTTTTAAATTTGGATTCCTTATTTGATAAGGATTAAATCAAGTTACGTTACATACATTAAACCTAATTCAAATTAGATTTGGAATTAGGTTTATAGAGCTCAATTGTTGGGTGCTAACATGCTTTGGATCAAGCCTTTATTGTGCCAATTGATTTGATCAAATTGGATGCATTATATAGGGTGTAATTAGAGGAACCATGCCCCTTTAAATCTGATAGGGGCGTGGGGCTATGGGGTAGCATGGATGAGGTGCAACCCCATCTCTTTATGGCGTGAGGACATGATGTGGGCACCAATAGTTGGTGCGCGCCCCATTCTTTATGGCGTGAGGACATGATGTGGGCACCAATAGTTGGTGCTCCTCTCCTTTCCTTATGAGATAAGGATTAATTAATAGGTCTTAAGGCATTAAAAAAGGAATCCTAATGAGATTAGGAATCCTCTTTAAATAAAGTTTTGAAGTTTGGTTAGGACTCAAATCAAAAACCTATAGAAGAGGGTCACTCCTTGACCTTTAGGAGCAATCAAGCCCCAAGCAATCAGCCCACAACCACCTCTCCACACCTCCCCTCTCTCCCTCTCTTTCTCCAATGCCCAAAGGGTTGGGCATCCTCTCTTCCTTCCTGTCTTTAGTTGGTGGCTAATCTACATCAAGGAAGATCCAAGGAAGAAAAAGGCTGATTAAGGAGTTGATCTAGAGGATCAAAGGCTGATCAAGAGTTGATCAATTATATATAAAAAAATCAAGAGGATCAATCCATCTTGTTCCCGCATCGATACCGGTAGAGGTGGGTGTTTGCGCGGCTAAAGTTGAATCTATTCTTCTTCTAGATCCAAGGTTGAAGAAAGAAAAAGCGAAACATGTATGTGATCCAATCACGTGATTTTATTTTCAGATTAAAATCAGCATGTTTATTTTCAACATATGCACAAGATCTTTAGGTGCTTTGATTACATGTATGCATGCTTAGATCAAAGAAAATTTTGATTTATCATTCCACTATGTTCTTATTCAAAAAATATTTGAAATATACATATATCAGCACCATACCGAATTCCAACACTTTGATCTTTTTTTTTTGTAGTCACCTGTTCTTAGCGACTTGAACCCTGTAATTAGATAAATTTAGTAATGTAATATTTAGGTTGAAGTTTCTTATTTCACCTGTGTTTCTTTTCTCTTCTTTGGCTTGTTTTCTTATGTGGCTTGAACTCTATATTTCTTGACTTCACATTGAAATTTATCAGGGACATTTTGCCTTTCAGATGGCCAAAGCTCCAAGTCTAACTTTTTTAGGAATAAGAGGTTTCAGAGGGTCCTCATAGGTTAACTCTCATCTCTTAGTTGTTGGGATCCTTGGTTCGTACTGTTTGGATCGGCTAGCTCCAAGGGAAGTGATGTATTGCATTTTTATAGTAATTATTATTATTAGTATTTAATGATTTTGATGAAATTGGTATAATAATTAACTAAATAAATGTAAGAATCTGATATGTTTTATGTGAATTGCAGGTAATTGAGCCAGGTC
>KE505102.1:463750-475180 GCA_000441515.1 Elaeis oleifera
TATTACTTAAGTGATTTCGTGCACTTGCGAAATAGGCTATCAGGAAGGTCCTTATAGGTTAGCCTTCATTCTTCACATGACGGTCCTAACAAGTTATCTCTCCAAAGTATTTTTTTTTTAGGCTAGCTTCCACTTTTAGGTCATTCGAGGCATCTAATTTGTGTAGTCTAGTGGGTTTTGACAATCCTTATAGGTTAGCCCTCCGAAGGTTCTTTTAGATTAGCCTTTACTTCTCATACAACTAAGATTTTTTATTAGCTCTATCCGTTTGTAAACGAGGAGCCTTCAAGAGTCCTTATAGGTTAGTTTTTGCTTCTTAGTCACTGAGGTCTTCGGTCCACATAGATTGGATCGGTGAGTACTGGGGGTCCTTATAGGTTAGCCTTCCAAAAATCCTTTCAGATTAGCCTTTGCTTCTTGATCAGTCAAGATTTTCATCGGTTCTATTTGTTAAAGAATGAGGGGCTTTCGAGGGTTCTTATAGGTTAGCCCTTGCTCCTCAACTGTTGAAATCTTCGATAAAAATTGACAGAAGAATCGTGATGTTCTGAAAGAGAATCATTTTATTGAGAAATGATTAATACATCATTAATAATATATCTGGAGATTTTTTGAGTTCCATGGCCGAGGTAGGGGCATTCCATCCAGTTGCTTTAAATGATAAGTTCTGGATTTGATGACTTCATCCACCCGATAGAGACCTTCCCATTTTGGAGATAATTTCTCGTGCTTTGTAGATTGTGATACTTCGGCACAACGTAGGACTAGGTTACCGATCTTGAATTCCTTGCCTTGGATGCAAGAATTATAGTATTGTGCCACTTTATATTGGTAGGCCGCCATTCTCATGCATGCCTTCTCTTGAACCTCTTTGAGTAGATCTAGTTTGGCCCAGAGTTGCTCCGTGTTATTCTGATTGTTGTAGTTTTTGACGCATAAGGATGGGAGTCCAATCTCCATAGAGATGACTATTTTGTTCCGAAGGAGAGATCAAAAGGAGTCTCTCTTATGGGTATCCTCTGGGTGGTTCAGTAGGCCCAAAGCGCATTATATAGTTCATCCACCCACAACCCTTTGACGCAATCTAACTTGTCCTTCAATTCCTGTAAAAGGATATGGTTAGTTACCTCAACTTCTCCATTGGCCTAAAGATGTCCCACCAATATAAGATGATGGGAGATATCGAGGTTTTGACAGAATTTGGCAAATCCAGAGCCAAAGAACTAATGGCCATTGTCCATGATCAACATCCTTAGGAGACCGAAGTGACAAATAATGAATTTTCAAATAAAGTCTTTTACTTTAGCTTCGGTGATACTAGTAAGAGGTTCCACTTTTACATATTTTGAAAAGTAATCAATGGCAACAAGTAGAAACTTTCTCTGATCCAATGCCTGAGGGAATAGGCCTAAGATGTCTATACCCCACTATGCAAATGGCTAAGGGGTGCTGATTGGGACCAACAAAACAGCTGGTTGATGTTGGATATTGGCGTTTCGCTGGCATAAGTCGCAGTGTTTAGTGAAGTCGGCTGCATCCTACTACATTGTAGGCTAGTAATATCCCTACCAAAGTATCTTATAAGTCAGCGACTTACCATCTAGATGATTGTCACATATTTCTTCATGCACCTCCCATAGGATGTAATCAGCTTTGGACAGGCGAAGACATTTGAGAAGTGGAAGGGAGAAGGATCTTCTATGTAGTTTCCTTCATAAAGAATATAGTGAGGTGCTTGATGCTTGATTTTTTGAGCCTTCTTTGAGTCTAGAGGGAGTATCCCATCTCTTCGGAATTGGATGTACAGATCCATTCAGCATGGTTCAGCGTTAATCTACAAGATTGGGACTGGTTCCTTTATGCTACGCTCCTTCAGGACTTCAAAGAAAGATTCTTTGGGCAAGTCTCCTAGTGCTGAAGTTGCCAACTTAGACAAAAGATCAGCCCTCAAGTTTTTCGATCTTGGTACCTACTGAATATCGAAATTAGTAAGCATTGGGATAAGGTCCTTCACCTTCTACAGGTACCTCTTCATATTCTCCTCTCGTATCTCAAAATTCCCTTTCACTTGCCCCACCACCAACTGAGAATTGCTGTAGATCCTCAGCTTTCGTACTCCAAGCTCTCTTGCAATTCTCAGTCTAGTGATGAGAGCTTCATACTTAGCTTCATTATTGGTGGTTGAGAAGTCGAACCGTAAGGCATATTCGACGATGAATCCTTCTAATCCAATTAGCAAAAAGCCTGCTCTCGATCCTGTAGGACTTGATGATCCATCCATATGCATGACCCAAAGCCCCTCAAGTTCCGTCTTCGATGGACTTTCGGATGGTCCTGACTCTCTGTGGCTATCTTGGCTATCCTTCGGGATAGTACATTCTATAATAAAGTATGCTAGAATCTGCACCTTGATGGAGGGTGAGGCTGGAACTTAATGTCGAACTCTATAAACCCAATTGCCCACATGGCCAATTGACCCAATGTATCTGACCGATGCAGAACCATCTTAAGAGGCTGATCAGTTAGGACTACAATGTTTTGTCCTTGAAAATAGGGTCAAAGCTTTCAGGCTGAAACAATGAGGTGAAATAAGCTTTTGAATTTGATGCACCTGGTCTCAACATCCTTGAGAGTCATGCTGGTGTAATAGATCGGCCTCTAGACTTTGTCTCGCTCGCAGACCAACACCACATTTATTATAATAGGAGAGACCGCTAGATATAGATAGAGCTCTTCATTAGGCTCAGACTTATTAAGAAGCAGTGCGGAGCGGAGGTAATTCTTCAATTCTTCAAATGCTTATTGGCACTCTTTGGTCCATTGAAAGTTCTTCGATTGCTTAAAGATCTGGAAGGGAAGACAGCACTCAGCCGATCTAGAGACGAACTGACTTAGCATTGCCAACTTGCCCGTGAGGCACTGGACTTCTTTCATAGTATTCAATGGATTTATTCTTGTATAACTTGGATCTTCTCAAGATTTGCTTCTATTCCTCGGTCTAAAACCATAAACCCCAAGAACTTTCTAGAGGCAACTCCAAAGACGCATTTTGTCGGATTCAATTTTATCTTATACTTCTGAAGAGTGGCGAAGGCTTCCTTAAGATCATCAAAGTGGGCCTGTGAGGACTTACTTTTGATAAGCATATCGTCCACGTAGACCTTCATGTTTCATCTGATCTGATCTTTGAAAATTTTTTATGAGGTGCCAATAAGTTGCACCTATATTTTTTAGGCCAAAGGGCATGATCCTGTAATAAAAGAGACCTCAGTCAGTAGCAAAGCTATTTTCTCCTTATCTTCAGGTGCTATCTAGATTTGATTGTAATCAGAGAAAGCATCCATGAAGGTTAGGAGTTTATGTCCTGAGGTGGCGTCTACTAGTTGATCGATCTGAGATAAGAGATAGCTGTCCTTCAGTCTGGCTTTGTTCAGATCTATAAAGTCGGTGCAAATTCACCATTTACCATCTATCTTCTTCACAAGAACCACATTAGCGATCCACTCTGGATAAATTGCCTTTCATATGAAGTTAGCCTTGAGCAGCTTGTCCACTTCTTCAGCTATGGCTCTTTGTCGTTCGGGGCGATGCTTCATTTCTTTGCTTGATAGGCCGATTGGTGGAATTCATGTTCAGTCAGTGGGACATTAAGATAGGATCGATGCCTGGCATATCAGCTGGCATCCAGATGAATACATCAGCATTTCATACAAAAAGGAAGTAAGACGATCTTTGGTTACCTGATCCAAGTTGGATCCAATCTGAACCGTATGTTCTTCATTTTCATCATTTTAACGGGATCATCTCGAGACCTCCCACTGGTTCCCCGTGCTCTTTGGCCAGTTCATCACGGATGTCTAGTCCATCGATGGTGCATGCATAGGAGGGCTTTGTCCTCTAAAAGGCGAGAGCGTAGCACTACCACACCAGAGCCTGGTCACCCCTGATCTCACCGATGTCAAACTCTATGGGAAATTTCACCTTCAAGCAGTATGTAGACACCACAACTCGAAATGCATTCAGTCCTGATCGTCCGAGGATGGCATTGTAAGCTGACAGTGCCCAAATCATAAGAGAATCAATTTGGACCATGGATTGTCAAGGGGTTCAACCTGCAAACACTGTCAAAATGATGACTCCTTCGACAGGTATAGCATCTTTAGTGAATCCCACAAGGGGAGAATTGAGTGGCCCTAGTAGCTCCAAGGATATATCCATTTTGGAGAAAGCATTATAAATAATATATCAGCTAAACTTTTATTATCAACTAATATGCAGTATACATCATAGTTGTCAATATTTAGAGAAACAACAATCACGTCATTATGCGGGAACTGAACTCCTTATGCATCTTCTTCGATAAATACGATGGGTCCCTCAGTTCTCTACCTCTTGGTTAGTTTGGCAGGTTCTTCCATCTCACCACCATGATGCCTCTTAGTTGTGGTGTTTATTATTTCAACCACAGGTTGATCTCTAGAGGGCTTTCTTGGTTACTGCTTCGGTGGTTAAGGTGATCTCCGCTGTTCTTTCTGTTGTTCCTATCGACATTTGATGAACCAATCCAAATGTCCATGCTGGATGAGTTCTTCAATCTCATCCCAAAGTTGGATGCAGTCTTCTATATTATTGCCGTGGTCGTGGTGGTAGAGATAGTATTTATTCGGATTGCACTGACCCAAGTCGGTTCACATCCTTCTTGCCCTTGGGAGCCGATCCCTTATTTCATCAACATCTAGGTTCGGAGATGTTCAACAGCATATAGTTTGTAAATCTCCTTAGCAAAGATATACGTCGTCCTCTCTCGAAGGGAATCCTCAGTCAATGATTTCGAGGTGGGTTTTGGACTTTCGATGTCTGGATGGAGACCGAGAATGCTATTAATCTCCCCCACAATCTTACCTTGGTGGGGACTTCATGGTCTCTTCTTCTTTTTTCTTCTGGGTGGCAGGGTCAGTCGAGGTTGCTTCTTCCTTGAATGCTTCTTTCGCTCGAGCATGGAAGATCCAGATAACTTTGGATCTTGTTGATCCTCATTTCTAACTTATCCATCCCGGATGGAACCTCCTAATGAAAAATCTTGCCGATCCTGGCTTCGGTTACCGATCCTGACTTCAGTTATCGATCCTGGCTTCAGTTGCCGATCCTAGTTTCGGCCACCAACCTAAGCTTTGGCCATCAATCTTGGCTTTAGTTGTGAACCCTTGGCCACAAGTATTGGGATGACTCTCATCTCCACTAGCCATGCGACCTACTGATCCGAAGCTTACTAGTCAGGCTATATCCAACTTGAGAATTCCATATTTTTTTAATTTAAAGCAGCCCAGTTGGCTCCGAAACAATTAGGCACTCACAACTACCACGTCATGAAAATCTCGGCCCCAAATCTTGCCATACCGCATCTGAATCGATCGGGATGGACCATAAATTTTGCCTCCAAATAACTCTCACCTCTATCTATAAATAGAGGTCTTAAAGAGACCCTAGAGGTACATGCACACTATCTCTCGTGCTCCTCTTTTGTTCCAGCTTCTTGACTTAAGCGTCGAAGAGTTTCTGCAGAAGCTAACTCCCATCAGGACTTATTTTGTAGGTCTCACAGTGCTTGCAGCCTCCATTCAACTCCAGCCACCCAAACCAAGGCTAGAAATCTGTCACAACAGATTGGTGCTAGAGGAAGGGACCAGACCGATTTTTGAGGAGCAAGAGATTGACACCTTGGGACTGCACAAAGGAGCATCTTTTCACCATTCCAATGCCGTCAATTCTCGACCGGCTAAGAATCCTATCAATTAGTAGGCTTAGGTGCGGCCCTCGAAAGTTCCACCTCTACCTTCCAAATCGAAATGGCTGTCAATGCCAAGCAATTCAAGTTGCTGGTCCAATAGATGCGGGATTTGATTGCTGCAGTTCATGCAATGTGGCAGAATAATCCCATGCCACGGACTGATCCACCGTATGAACAATCTCGAAATCCCCTGCAAAGCTCTGAGCGAGGGAGACAGACCCGACAAAGCCGGCCTCGGGGCCTAGAGTGGAGGGGCAGCGATCCCCAAGTCTTCGCTCTGGATATGACTCCATCCCAGGCTGATCTCACTCGCCATATTCAAAGGCCTATACCGTCTGAGATGTGGAAATTGATCGCAAGTTTCAAGAGATGAACCAGTGGATTGAGGCACTCCGCAACTTGGCTGGCAGGACGATGGATTTAATATCGATCCATCATTTAGCGACTGAATTATGCGGGAACCACTCGCCCGCCACTTCAAGATGCCGTAGTTGGAGAATTACGATGGATCTATTGATCCTGTGGACCATCTGGAGAGTTTCAAGACTGTCATGCTCCTCCATGGGGTGACCGATGCTACTCTATGCCAAGCCTTCCCATCCACTCTGAAAAGTATAGTTTGACAATGATACTTGGGTCTCAAGCCGAGAACGATCTACTCGTTCGATTAGTTGAGTAGGACATTTGTCGCCCACTTCGTTAGCACTAGAAGACAGTGCAAAGGATTGGATTCTCTGATTAATATCAAACAGAGAGGAGGAGATAACTCCGATCCTACATCGGCTGTTTCAATATGGCCATATTTAAAATTCATGATCTAGATCAATCAGTCGCCATGACCATCCTGAAGGACGGGCTCCTGAAGAACGGTCTTCGATTTTTATTGGAGAAAGCCTACCCTCGCGACTTCAGCTTAGATGACATATTATCTCCTAATACTATCAATCATAATCGCTCATTTTTGTGGGCTCTATTCATCAAGCATTTATGTACTATAATAAAATAAATGATTGTGATTAATGGCGTGCATGACCACATAGTGTACGCAGTAGAGGAAAAAATTTCTTCATGGATTATCTTGGTTATTCAACTTCCCTGCAAAGAGTTAGTTTTGATTATTGAAGACGTGCCTGGGATATAGGTAAGCCAGAATTTCGAACCAATCACAGCCAACCCAATCTTAGCTCATGTACAAGTTCAATGGTCGACGGCTTCACCTGTGACCACAATCAGCTTTAGTTAATCTTCAATTAGCAATATCAAATGTAACCATTATAAAAGAGAGAGAGACCAAAATGAAAACGAACGTTACACTATTCTCATGTGGATGTGGCCTGTTTGGCCCCCACTTGCATGGGTCATGTATTGGGCATGCATATGCATTTTATAGCCTCAAAGACCCACTTTGTACCAAGTAGTGGTGGAAATGGACCTAACGTAAGCTGTCATGTTTTATTATCGAGCTGAGTTCTAACCGTTCATAAACCACTTGTTTAAGAGATCAAGTAGAAATTTAATATTATTTGAGGATTTCATCTTTTTAGAGTGGAGTAATAATTTTCATGATATTTTAATCTTTTATTTTGAATAATTTCTATTCTACATAATTCATATTGATTTATAATGATAATTATTTATATGTCATAATAATTAAATAATGTGTATTGGTATTTTGATCTAATTTAAATCGTGCTCGAAGGAGCTAAGTCCAGCTTTAGCTTGGCTCATCTCTCAACAAAACAAGCCAAACTCGAGCCTGGTTTTGAGTTGAACTTGAGCTAGCTAAAAATCAACTTGTTCATTTGCAAACCCTATCAAGAAGGCCCTTCTCAGGGGCTGTTTTTGTCTAAAGGCCCAAAATTCGTTAACATGGCTATGTTTGTGGTAGGAGGCCCAAGATGATTGTTACTTTTCTCTACTAAACATAGGAAAGCAACAAAAGACCAGCCCGCTTGCTTTGACGTCAACTACTTAAATTCCGTGGCAAGTTGAGTTACTTGTTAGGATGCAAGCAACTCTGGAATTTCTTGTCAAAGGTTGGCTCATGGTCAAAATAGCCACCAGAGGAGTTACAACCGCTCAAATAAATATCTTAATTAAAAAAAACAAGAAAATTTTCTCTTCCCTTCTTTGCCTCCTCTTCCTCCACTAGTATTGTCCACATTCTCCTCTATGCTGGCATGTGCTACGACTGGCTCTCCCTTCACTTTTATTATTCACCTTCTCCATCCTTCTTAAGGCTTGCATTGCCATGCACTCTCTTTGCAAAGCACTTACGTCTTTACCACTAGCGATTTCAATGCTGATTTCTTTGTGCAAAATACTCTTTTTTGTATGTGTTATCGACTGCTCTGATCTGACAGCTATTCACAAGATGTTTGACAAATTATTATCAAAAAACATACTTTTTTTTTTCCTAAACTCTCCTTTAACCATAAAAGTGATCTTCCTTGTAAGTCTACTAATACAATTTAAGTTGCAACACAAGTTAATGTACAACTTTAACTATAGGATACTAAACAATTCTTAATTTGCTTTTGGATACCTAGCTTCTTGCCTCTATTTCTTATTAAATAATTGAGATACTCAATATAAACTTATATCTTGGAATTGGAGAAGAGATCAAGTCTATGTTCTAATACTAAGATAAAGATAGGGAGAACTTTGACACATGACCACGACTATTTTTATATCCATGCACAATCTGCATACCCATGGCCACTGTTTTAGCATGGTGACATTAGTGCCCTTAAGTCATTGGAAGAAATCCCATCCTCTCTTCTTGGATGCTTTGTTTTGCACTTTTGGGCATCCTTGTGTTCTCTTCCATGTCCACCTCCATCCACTACTACTTATAGACATGCTCTGCCTTTGTCTCACCTCTCCTACAATTTCTGATAGTTGCCTCTATCTCTAAAAGCTAATGGTGGGAAGGAAGTAAGGGCATGTTTGGTTGAGGAGAGTTGAACTTAGAAATAAAATCATAAAAATGAGTGACTTTGATTCCATTAATTAGGTTGGAAGGAGTGTTATTCTCTTTCGGATTTCAGGAAGAATAAGAATGCTATAATGCCCGAAAACCCAATCTCTACTCTCTCCTAGCATTCAAATTTTATTTCGCTTCTTATTTTGATTAATCTCTACTCTCCCTTAGCATTCAAATTTCATTTTACTTCTTATTTTAATTTTAATATGAACTAAACATATTGAAGGATATGACCATTCTAATTCTCATTCCAATCTATTCTAGTTCCAATTCTAATCATGAATCAAATATTTTCTGAGTTCTTGTGGCCTTCAATGGCAAATTGAGGGCCAAGTATGGAAGCATAGGTCAAAGGGATCAAGTAAGACGGGTCCAACGAACAGAGATCTATAGAGGAGAGAGGAAAGAAAGAAAGATGGATGATAAGGGAATGGTTAGGACACCTCGATGGATGAGAAAAAAAGGAGACCCGATTTATTCCTCACATAAAAGATGGTGTGGTAGTTACGTCAATACGCCACATCATCTAAGTAAGGATTTATGAGTTCTTCTAGGTTGGTATAACACTTTTCCATGCCCATTTATGCTGGTGGTCCTTTTATATAGAACGAAATCCTCATGCAAAGCCAATTTATATCTATTATACTGAAGGATATAGTTAATCCCAGTAATAACTTCTTTTGTATCATAAATAGCTACTAGTAATTACTTTTATAAATGACTCCCATTATGTGTCTATTCTTTCAAATTACTCCCTTTTTGACTATCTCCGGAGAGATGACATATTAACTCTGGTGTAACTGTTTGTCCATACAACAAGTAACAAATCAAGATTTCTCCACATGTACTAGTAGATAAAGAATTAAGAAAATTTTAATTGTTGTAACGTTACGAGGACGTTAAGACTAGTTTGTTATAAAACTAAGAAATAGATTAAGAAATAGTTATATTAAGAGGGTACCGACTATAGCAGTTGTTCCCTATCCTCACCTGATATTGGCCAGGTTTCCTCTCGTTCGAAGTCTCAAAGAATGAGTATATTAGAAGGGTTGTTGAAGTTGAAGAACTTGAATACAATGTGATAAACTCAATTAAGATAGTATGGGAGTTGGACCGCATACATCTTAAGGAATTCCATTGAGAATAGATAATTTATTGAGACATGTGAGAAAGGGAGAGAGCTCGAATGGCATTGATACATATTGCAAGAAAAGATATTGAAAAGCTTGAAATTATATTAGAGATGGCTCTAAATAGTAATTCTTAGCAAACATGGATTTGTTGCCACTCTCCCTTGGCAATTTATTTTGTATAAATTTGTAGATATTGATATAGGTATCTTGTTATGGTTGATAAAATGTACAGAAGATGCTAGAGTACTTCATTCTTCCTAATTCAAAATTTAAGTAAACAATAAAGCTTTGAGACATAGCTAGAGAAAATAATATTTTATTTCATAACTTGAATTTTTGTTGATTAAACTTTCTGTAGTTATTGGTGGTAAAAGAAGTCCATATGTAATGGTCTAAATAATTTCGAAGGGAAGAGGAAGGGAAGTTGTGGGATCCAAATATTTCTAACCTCCTAAATCTTGGTGAAGATAAAGAGATCTAAATCAGAGCATATAGTACAACTACCAAAAAACTTTACCAACTTAAAAGTTGACACTTTCCTATGTTGATTTACTATTTTTTTTCTTTTTTTTTGAGAATGACCTTTTTATGTAGACCAGTCTTAACAAATTATCAACTAAAATAAAGTTCCACATCTTAAAAAGTCGAACTTGGCATTTTAGCATTGCTTGTACATCTTAAAAAGTCACTTAACAAACTTCTATTTAAATTTTTAAATAAATATGAGTTTTATATATTTGTTATTTAGTAATCACATATTTTGGAATTACTTTCTGCAGATGAACTTACACTATGAAATAGGAGAAGCAAATCACAGTGGATGAAGCTAGAATCAGTTCTCTAGCTCCTCCTAAAGCCACATATAGCCTTATAATTCTTTAGAATATTTTGTTAGGAAGTGCTATGTTATTCTGAAAATTATTTTTTTTGCAAACAAACTGTACAAATGCAACTTATTAGTGGACCCGATCCAAAATTAGCTAAAGTAGGAGAGCTAGATCACGGATGCACGACAAGTTTTGGAGATCTTTTTTATACATGTATTCTCTATTCTTTCTTTTTTAAGAGAAACAAAGAGACGAGGCCATCCAAGATGGATTAACAAATCCAAATACTTGGACCTCATCTTGGCAAAGGAGAGGGTGAGTACTTGGACATCAATCAATTCAGCCGTACATCCCATTGATATGTCAATACAACGTAATGCCTTCACATTACTGTTAGGTTGCGCGTTTGGTAGCCAGCAATCTATCCAGATTACGGACAATGTAAATGGACCCATTTGATTACTGTGTTTGATATACTTTTTAGATAGCAATCTAAATTGTCTTAGCAATCCAGATTGTCTCTTAGGAGGTAATCTAAATTATCTTAGGGAGAGGTGGTTATTTAGATTACCACTTATTTAGTAACGTTGCAAAAAATAATTTAGATGAAATTATCTCTAAAAAAAATCGCATAAAACCCATCTCTCCACCCCCTTCCTTGGTGGCTCTCACCCTCTCCTTATTATATATAATAAT
>KE505102.1:475397-496547 GCA_000441515.1 Elaeis oleifera
ATTATATTATATTATTATATATAATGATATACTATGTTAAAATATATTATATTATATTTAACATAGTATATTATTATTATTATAAGGTTAAGGGTATTTAAGAATTTGATTTTATATTATCAATAATCTGATTGTCATACCAAATATGTCAATTAAGATTTTCAGTAATTTTACTGCAACATTATCTATATGTACCAAATATAGTAATCAATATTACTGACAATTTAATGATGACAATCTATCTTAAAGGTAATTCAGATTATCTTCCAAAATTGCCTAACGATGCACCAAATGCAACCTTAGAGATTGGGAACGTCATCCGAATACTTTGGTGAAGGGAAGACGATCCATTCACAATGTCGAGAGCATTATTTTATCCTTCCCAATATTGGTTAGTTTATTTCTTCATCCCCTGTCGAATTCAGAAGAGTAGAATAACAATGACCTATTTGATTGTTAGGCGGTGATACAGCAGATCTTGCAGAGCATGAGAGTGACTTACAAGGTGGTCTGGATCTTACGGGCCCACCATCCATTATTCAAATGCAAGCTGGCTTTTTCCTGTAGCTAGGAGCCAAGTCTAACTAAAATCTATTCTTGTGGATAGAGGGCCATCCTAAAGTCTCTTTTTGCTATTAAACAAGGGATACTGCATAACTGCATCCTCTGCATGTATAATCTGCACTATAGATGATCTTTGATGATCCAAATGGGATCATCAAGATGATCTTAGATCACTGATAATTCTTATTCTAGAATAATCTCGATGATATAAAACACCACATTTGATAGGCTGTATTTCAATGATTAAAGATTTTCAAATATCTATAAGTAATTTATTTTATATTTCATGGAAGTCTAAAATCACTGACCATATAATACAAAAACTATCCTTCATATATTCTATAAAATATATTTATTAATCATATATAATATATTATAATAAATACTAATATATTAATTATTAATATATTTCATAAAATAAGTTTAATAGTTCTTTAAATTATTAATCCTATAAATATTTATTAATTATTATTATAGAATTAATATTTTTACTTATACTTATAATATATTATTTTTAAATACTATTATTTATTTGATGAGGAAGATAAGGCAAATAGAACTAATGTATTGAAAATTTCATTACATAAATATAAAACACAATAATGTATTTCAACTATAATTTAAAATTATCATTAAAATACTATAATTTAAATTATCATTGAATAATAATAAGATAATAATATGATTAATAATATGATATAATATATATCATAAATAAAATATATATAATATTAATATAATATAGTATCATAATATAATATTGATATAATATATTAATGGTATATTAATATACCAATTTTCTATCAGACTAAGTGGTATTTTTGTTCTCAACTTTTGTTTATGATCACTGTCCTAAGATGATCTTATATTCTTGACCTCAAAGATAGGTATTCCATCATTGAGTTGGATAGTAATTTGAGGAGTGGGAATGATTTAGGATCATCACTATGTAGGATCATCATAGTGCAATCAAATATGGTGATCTCATCCCTCCATCCAAACCACTTTTAATCTTAAAATAATCATCCTATACCAAATGCTCCCATAGAATATTGTGCAATACTTGATGGCTACTATTAGAAGATGGATGGCTATCAAAAATAGCATGTCGTGCATGGAATGTAAAGTCATCTTATTTGATAACCATCCATCTCTTGATAGCAGCTATCGAGCTCTACATAGTATTCTGTGGTGCAAAATGCACATCACTGATGATCCAGGCTCTAAATAGGGTTTTTGTTTGTGCATCAAGGATTAAATGATAGTATTATGTTTAACAAGTGTGTAGCACATATGAGGCAAATAACTTTAGAAGCTTGGAACATAGATTTATAAAATGTGGATGGTTGGCCATGCCTCGTTACTAGATATTAAGCTAGTTTGCATTATACAATATAATAGATGGTTGGTGTTGTGGTGTAGAAGGAAGGATATTATTAGTCTTACATTGGTTATCTTTCCACATGAGATTCCTTTCGAAAGATAAAATCATGAGGCTCATGAGTCAGAGCAGACAATACTTCATATATCGAGTTATGAACCCTTGGCCACAATAGTGACGCACCAGGTAGGAGACCTCCCTTGAAATTATGAGGCTCCTTTTGCCCATTCACAATCTGTGATAAAAATAAGGAGGAGGGCATCTTCCATCTGTACATAGACTCTTCTTTAACTAGAAGGCTATGTTGTGGTGTACAAGGAAAAGCATCATTAGTCCCATAATAATTATGAGTTAAGGGAGACTCTGGTATATATAGGAATGGACCATTCTTCCTACATCAAATATCTTTTAAAGGACAAAATCATGAGGCTCAGGGATCAGAGCAGACAATATCTTACGTACCGAGTCATGAGCCCTTAATTGCAACAATTGGTTACTCAAAATTTCTCATATTTTTAATAAATTTTGCTTTCTTAAATTGCCCCACTTTAATATTAAGCTACCAGTGAGCCAGCTGATTGGACTTACCTAAAGACCAAACCCAAAAAGAGGTTAAATCCTTGGCTTCTATTTAGGGTGCAATCGAGCCGAGTTGAGCCAAGTAGTTAATTGAAAGCTCGAGCTCGACTCAACTTGACTCAAAGCACTTAGGCTCAAAACTCAACTCGAGATCGATCGAGTCTTAATATCTCAAGTTTGAACTTGGCTTGATAAAAATAACAAAACTTGAGATTGACTCAACTCGACTTAAATATTAATCGAATCATACTCGAGCCCAAGTTTGAGCTCAAAATTGGGCCTTAGCCTATTAATAATATATATTAATATACATATTATAAATAAAATAATATTATTAAAATATATATAAACTCAAGTAGGCTTGCGAGCTATCAAGTAGAGTATCCTGTCACTCAAGCTTGACTTAAAAAACTATTCAAACTACTTGAGCATGATAATAACCAAGTCGAATCGAGCTTAGACTTGAATCAAGCTCGAGTAGCTCATGAATAGCACGACTCGTTTGCACCCCTACTCCTGTTTTGATCCTTAAGCCAAACTAGACCCAAAACTTGGGTCTAGAATATTAGTATAGGTTTTAAATATCGAGTTGGAAATAGATCGGATATGAGTCGAGAGGTTATTACCCAAAACCACTATGTAGTATAGGTTTTAAATATTGAGTTGGAATAGATCGGATATGAGTCGAGAGGTTATTATCCAAAATCACTATATACTTCTATTAGAGTAAGGTGGTGTGGGTAGAGACTCTCGATCTAGGGTAGGCTAGACAGGCAAAGTTAGATAAGATGGGTTGGACGGATTGGATCGCATAAAATTATAAAGATCTTTCTTTCTTCTTTTGTATACCAATCAAATTTTCTTTTTGTCTTGGAAGGGAATTTGTAAAGAGTTATATATATCCGAGCCAAGCTTAAGATGGATTTTATCATCATCCATGCACACTTCAAATCTAATGTAGGTTGGATAAAATCCATCCTATTAAGATTGTGTTGGGTTGGATACTCGATAGGGCAAAGTTAATTGCTATTTTTAGTTAAATCTCCAGCTAGTTTGGAGCCTCATTGTCTCAACCAGTCTTTGACTCTATCTAGCCCACTAAGACTCCCAGCTTAAATTAATCACTCTTAACCCTCTATTGCTGGTGGCAAGCCTTATCCATGATGGGTTTAGAATGGGACACATTTCTAAGCTCATAGTTTTAGGCCTTCTTGTCCAAAAAATTATCGTTACAGTGGTGCCTTTATGCTGAATGCCTCATAAATGAGTTTGGATGCTTAAAGAAATTAAAATTATAATATATCTTTTAATATAAAATAATTTTTAATACTAGAATAGTATTATCATCTTCAATTAGTTTTTATATAATGACTATAATCACATAGCCCTTTGCATAATGTCATCCCCATCTTAATTTTTTTGCAAAAGTACTTTATTGAATGAATTTGCAGAGACATCAGAATAAATTTAATGATTATATATACAGCTTTATTGGATGTATTTTTGTTAAGTATGGATTATCACTACTCAAAAATTTATTAAATACCAACCTCCTATAGTATTTGTTTTACTTCTTTCTCTAGAAATAAACATGGAGCCCACCATTTTTTTTTATCATCTCTCTCTCTCTTTCATTTTAATACCGAATATAGTAATTTAATATGAGATTCATTTTTTATACTACATTACCTTCAACCAAATGGACCCTTAGAGATTAGGAGCATCATTTGAATACTTTGGTGAAGGGAAGATGATCCATTCAGAATGATCGACAACATTTTTTATCCTTCCCAAGTATTGGTTAGTTTATTTTTCATCCACCATCGAATTCAAAATAGTATAATAATCAATGACCTATTTGATTATTAATCGATGATACAATGGATCTTGGGGGGCATGAGAGTGACTTACAAGGTGGTTCAGATCTCACAAGCCCCACAATCCATTATTCAAATGCAAATTGACTTTTCCTTGTAGCTAGGAGCCAAGTCTAATTAAAATCTATTCTTGGGGATTGAGGGCCATTCTAAAGGCTCTTTTCACTATTAAATAGAGGTTTTTGAATTTTCTGTATGTGTAATTTGAACTATAGATAGTATTTGGTGACCTAAATGGGATCACCAAGATGATCTTAGATCACTGCTGATTCTAATCCTAAGATAATATGATCCCGATGATCTAAAATTACTGTGTTTGATAGGCTATATTCTAATGATTAAAGATTTTCAAATATCCATAAGTAACTTGTTGGTATTTATGAATTCCATGATCATTGACCATATAATACCAAAATCACCCCACATATATTTCATAAAAATATATTTATTAATCACATAAAATATATTATAATAAAATATTGATATATTATTAATATGCTAATTATTAATATATTATATAAAATATATTTATTAGTTCTATCAATTATTAATCCTATAAATATTTATTAATTATTATTATAGAATTAGTATTTTACTTATACTTGTAATATATTATTTTTTATATTAATATTATTTTGATTAGGAAAAGAAGGCAAATAGAAGTAATACATTAAAATTTATTATATAAATATAAAGCATAATAATATATTTCTACTATAATTTAAAATTATCATTGAATAATAATAAGAGAATAATATGATTAATAATGTAAAATAATATATACTATAAATAAATATATATAATATTAATATAATATAAATTATATATATAATATTTATATAATATATTAATAATATATTGATATACCAATTTTTTTATCAGACTAAGTGATATGTTTATCCTCAAATTTTTGCTTAAGATTAATGTCTTAGGGTGCTCTTATATTCTTGACCTCAAAGATAGGTATTCCATCACTGAGTTAGATAATGATTTGAGGAGTGAGAATGATTTGAGATCATCACTATGTATGATCATCATAGTACAATCAAATATGGTGATCTCATACCCTCCACCCATACCACTTTTCATCTTGGAATAATCATCCCATACCAAATACTCCCATAGAATGTTATGCAATACTTGATGGCTGTTATTAGAAATCGATGGCTATCAAAAGCAGCATGTCGTGCATGAAATGTAAAGTCATCTTGTTTGATAACCATCCATCTCTTGATGGCAGCTACAAGCTCTACATAGTATTTTGTGATACAAACTACACATCACAGATGATACATGTTCTAAATAGAGTTTTGTTTGTGCATTAAGGATGAAACGATAGTTAGTATTATGTTTAACTAGAGTGGAGCACGTGAGGCAAATCTAATATATATATATAAACAGAGGCCTCTGTATTTGTAGGGCCTCCATTTGACACTTGGGGAAACAACCATCGCCTAAGCTTCCCTGTTCAATGGCTTTGTTCACTTTAAGCCTCCCACCCGATATTGAGACTCCTAAGCAACGCTAGTGGAAGTTCCTGGAACCTCGCACTCGCAGAAGCCATTACCTAACCTTCCCTGTTCAACCACTTCATTTGCTTCAAGCCTCCCACCTGATTGAGACTCTTGAGCAATGCAAGAACACAGACCTGGACCCGAAACCTGATGCCGTCGATGCGGACGAGGAGGGGAAGAGGATGGAAGAAGAGTAGTGGGAGAAGGGATTGTCGCAATGTTGATCCTATGGTTGATTCTGATGATTATAAATATTAAGTAATTATGGTACTAATCATATATTTAAGAGTAAATATAGGATTTTAGGTGCTCACAATGAAAAATTATTCATGAAAAATTTCTCAAGATACCAAGCTAAAGTACCTAAAAGAACAAGTTCTCACAAGTTTGGATGGCTTATTATGAAGAAAATGAAGTTGGAAAAAGTCAATATCATTTGGAAGCATTTGGGACAAGAAAGATTAAGTTTAGAAGTGATTCAAGCAAAAAATTCAAGTTTAGACCTTCAAGTCAACTCATGGAGTGAAGGAGTTGACTCTGGCATATTTTAGTATAGGCACATAGTTCTGACACACAGATGAGTCGACTCATTTATGAGACGAACCGACTCTATTCGCAAGATAGAAAGTAATTTCTGTAAGTTTGAGACTAAGCCAATTCGAAATGAAATTGAGTCAACTGAAAATAAAATCGAGCTGACTCCAAAAAAAATTGAGTCGACTCATGACACGGGACAGGCTATAATGGCCAGTTTTTTTGTATTTCTACAACGGCTAGTTTTTAGGTCTAATGGCTATTCCAAAGGCTCCAATGGTTAAAACTCTTTCTCCAACCATTATCAAGCCTATTAAAAGATAGAGAATCAAATGGAAAGTAAAATTAAGAGGATTAAAAAGCAAACATCATTAGTTTGAGCGAGAAACATTGAATATCATTGAAAAGAGAGAAAAGAAAGGATATTTGTGCACAGATTTTAGTATGCTTTCAAGATCAATCTTCTCTATCATCTTTCACATCCTCTCAAGCATCATTCAAGAGAAGTTGAAGTATCTTTTGTGCAATTCATCAGCAACTTCTTCGAGCTTACAAGAGCTCATCTTTTCTATTTTTCATTTGTGCTAAAAATTATATCTTATATTTTATTTCTTTACAAGTTTTTTTGGAGGAAAAATAAGGGGTTAAGGCCTGTCGAAGCTCAGAATTGGACATTGTAGATTTTGATTGGTAAGCCCGTAAAATCAACTGGATTTAATTGTGATCTCGAAAATAATTATGTAAAATTTTGGTTGGTGATCCCAAAAATCAATAGGATTTATTTGTGAGTCCGAAAAACAACACACTATAATCGGACTAATTATAGTAGAATTTTCAAGAAAAGCTTGGAAAGTAGACATAGGTACAGAATTGCATCGAATCATTATAAATTATTTTATATTTATGCTATGTCTTATTTCTTCTTTGCTTTATCATTTTGCTTACTTGTTTTAATTCTTGCTTTTGTTGCCTTAATTATATCTTGATTTTGCTGTAGCTTGCATTTTACACATCTTAAATACACAACTTAGCCTAAATTGAAGTATACACTTGCTTAAGATTTAATTTAGCTAAAAAATTTTGAGAATCCAATTCACCCCCCCTCTTGGGTTGCTACTTTTCTAGACAACATGCGAGGAGGATGTCGATGAAGGGCTTGCCATCGGATGTCTTCTGGTAGAGTGTTTCTTCATAAAGGATGATGCCAAAGAGGTAGGAGAGGGTGTTTGAAGTTATGAAGAGGAGCTTGCAGAGGGCTTGGTAGTTGGACTCGATGTTCTCAACATTGATGCTCGTGAGGTGCTTGCCAATGGTGCTGGTGCTCTCATCCATTGCCAGAATGCCCTTGCAAGGAAGAGAGTGAACTCAATGCCATAAAATTGAAGAAACCCTAGCAACCAATTGAAAGAAATAAAAGAGTAGGGATGAAGAAAAGGATGGGGAGAGAAGTATGAGAGAGGAGGATTCGAACCTCAAGAACCATGGCGATGAAGTGGGGCCAAGATTTGGGGAAGAGTCGGCATGAGAATGATGGAGATTTTCTGAGTTCTTAGAATGAAATGGAGTATTTATATATTTTTCGAATTACAGGAGACACTACACATACACCATATGCGAGAATCATTGTAGGAGTAGCTATGTACTTGGCTATCTTGATAAGTTCATCAAGAATGAAAAAATAAAAGCTAATCATGAGGTAAGTTATCTTCATCAGAGGAAATTCATGCCAAGAATCTTGCATCTTGCTTTCATGCTTGAATTTGTGCTAAGATTTCTTTCTTTTCATAAATTACTTGAAAAAAATCTCTTCCATGAAAAAATCCTTATTCCAAAAAAATAGTGGAAAATGATGAATCTAATCGGGACTCTTTTGAATCTTACATCTTTCTTTCATACTTAAATTCATGTTTAGATTTCTTTTTTTTTGCAAATTACTTGAAAAAAAAATCCTCCTCAGAAAAAAATCTTTATTCGAAAAAAATGATGGAAGAAGGATGAGTCCGATCAAGACTCATCAAAAAGAAGTAGAAGAAGAGATGACAAAAAAAGGATTTTAAAATTTAGATCTCTAAACTTTAAAAAAAAAAGATTTTTAAAGTTTAGATCTTCAAAATTTCAATACCCAACAAAAAATTTCTTGATTTTAAAGTTTTGATATTTATTTTTTTTTAAAAAAGAAAGATTTCTAAAGTTTAAATCTTCAAAATTTCAATACTGAAAAAAAATTTTTGATTTCTAAAGTTGAGATATCTTGTGAGTCATCAGTTAGAGATATGTCACTAACCAATTCTCGATTGGGATTTTACAAGGCTATTGTCTATCGCTGCCTCTTCCTATAAGAGACGAGAATACGATCATCACAGGTATTTTGTGATCAAGTTCCGGACATTAGTATATTTTCTTCCGTTCTGAGCTTGAAGATGCTACTGCCATTAGTAATAATGGTGGCCGACGGGCAACATTGTCGGCATTGCCATTCAAAGAGATGGAGGTGTGGGAGGAGAGGATGAAAGAGAAGAAAAAGGAGAGATGGAAGGATTTAAAAATGTTTAAAGATAAAATAATAAGAAATGATGCATTTAAGAAAGAGCTTCATGGAATCATGATCATCGGATCTTCACAAGATTTGTCCGATAGCTTATAATGCACGCTATGCATAAATATATTTTTAATTATTTAATTTTTATAAATATATATAGAATATTATTTAAAAAAATTGCATCCCATGCAACGTATGTGGTTATAAGCTAGTAACTTTAGAAGCTTGGAACATACAACTATAGAAACGCGGATGGTGGGCCATGCCTTGTTATCGGACATTAAGCTAGATCACATTATACAATATAATAATGGTTGGTTACTCAAAATTTCTCTTATTTTAAGTAGATCTTGTTTCTTGAATTGCCCCACCTTAATATTGAACGACCAATGAGCCATCTAGCTGGACTCACCTAAAGACCAAATGCAAAAAGGAGGAAAAATCTTTGGCTTTTAATTAGGGATGCAATCAAGCAGAGAGCCAAATAGTTGGAAGTTTGACTCAACTCGACTCGACTCAAATTACTCGAGCTCAAAATTCAGCTCAAGATTGATAGAGTTTTAATATCCTAAGCTTGAACTTGGATTGATGAAAAATAGACAAAACTAGAGATTGACTCGATTCGCCTCGAATATCAATCAAACTATACTCAAATTTGAAATTGAGTCTTAGTCTACAAAAAATATATATTAATATATATATTATAAATAAAAATAATATTATTAAAAATAGATATAACTTTAGGTGGGCTTGTAAGCTAGCAAGCTAAGTATCCTGCCACTCAAGCTTGACTCGCTAAACCATTCAAGCTACTTGAGCTTGATTTATAATAACTAAGTTGAATGGAGCTTGAACTTGAGTCGAGCTCGAGTAGCTCGCGAACAGCTCGACTTGTTTGTAGCCCTATTTTATTCGGTCCTTAAGCCAATCTAGGCTCAAAAGTTTGGATCCGGAAATATTGATATATGTTTTAAATATAGAGATGAAAATAGATCGGGTATAAATTGGGAGATTATTACCCAAAACCACTCTATACTTCTATCGGAGCAAGGTGGTGTGGGTAGAGAATCTCGAGCCAGGGCAGGGTCGGACGGGCAGAGTTTGATAAGATGGGTTGGACGGATTGAATCGCATAAAGTTATAAAATCTTCTTTTTTTTTATATGCAAATCATTTTTTTCTTTTTGCCTTAGAAGGAGATTCATAAAGAGATACATACATCTGAGTCAGCTTTAGGTGGATTTCATCATTATCCATGCTCACTCCGAATATGACGTAGGTTGTCAGGTCGGATATCCGATACGGAGGAGTAAATTGCTATCCCTAGTTAAATCTCCAGCTGGTTCGGAGCCTCATTGTCTCGACCGCTCTGACTCTACCCAGTCCACCGAGACCCCAAGCTTAAATTAATCGCTCTTAACCCTCTGCTGGTGGTGGCAGGCCGTATCCATGATGTGTTTAGAATGGGAGACATTTCTAAACTCACAGTGTTGGGGCCTTCTTGTCCAGAAAATTCTCCTTACCGTGCTGCCTTTACGCTGAATGCCTCATAAGTGAGTTTGGACGCTCGAAGACCTATGGACATGGAAAGCGCGCGCCATTCATAGATACCTCCAGCAGTCCAACGGCCAGATTGCTACGTTTATAGCCCTATCTTTGGAACAAGATCTTAATCTCGTCCTACTTAGTGCCCATCATAAACAGAGATATTTTTCCATTCTTCAAAAAACTGTTTTATATTCCTTTGTGTGCCTAGACCTTGACTTAGTTAAATATATTAAAGAATAGAAGGTGCCCTCTTTTAATCACCTAAATAAGTTTGAATTTGAAGGATTTAATGGTGTTGACAGCCCCATGTCAAACCATATATCAAGGATCCATGATTTGAAAAGTTTTGAATTTTGAATTCTGAAAGGTAGGGACCATAACTAAGCAATCCTGGTTCCCTGTTTACAACAGCATTACTGAGTAAAGCTCTGTAGACACCACAACATAAGACCATGCAAGATACTATGATATCAAAACTAACAGTGAACATGATAATTAAAGGTTGTCACTCCCATTATACAACAGCCGTTAGAGTGAAATAGTGCTTAGATTATAAACTGAGATTGATGTCATACATCCATTCAAAACAGATAGAAAGGATGAGGAACAAGACAAATCTCTCCAAACCTTGAACAAAATTTGCAGGGCTCAATTTTAGTGTTTCTCCAATATAAACATATAATAAATTAAACCAAAATCTTGCATAGATCGATGAGCCTCAAGTTAATCTATGCTAAGGAAGCAAACAGAGACTAGGCAGACTGAACATTACACCATCCAAACTGGTGGTATTCAACTGGTCCACTGTTTAACTATGTACTAATCATTATACAAATCATGCATCCTTGTATATTTAGTCCTTAACAAAGAGTTCGGCAATTTTCTGCACACAATTAGTCTCGTATACACCCAAACAAGAACTAAATATGAAATGACTCTTGAAATCAAGAGCAGAGAATAAATGTCTAGTTGACAGAGACTAAACATTAAGGTAATCAGGAGGCAGATCTCAAGTCCTTTCTGAATATCCTAAAGGCTGGTCCATCTCATCCCTTGAGGTTGCTCCATTCCTTTCATGCATGCAATGCTGTGTCCTCATCCATCTCTCTTGGCGATGAGAGCTACTGAGCAAATGAAAGCAAAAACATACTAGATGAAGTTTAACAAAATTATGCACCTGTAAAACTACTGTATTGCCACTAAATTCCACTGTGTCACATGTGGTGGAGGTTGGTGACCACAGTGTTCCCCTTTGCATAAAAGTTAGAATACCTTCTTACCTTGGCCAGTTGTTTGAAGAATCTTGCAAAGTTGTGCAGCCACCAACCTCATCATAGAATAATAAGACGATGGCATGGTTCAATGCATTTTATAATAATGGAGTCTGGATTGAGTTGACCACACATGGCATTTCACGCGCATCATTTGTCCATTTACCTTTTCAAGTTGATGCTCCCTAAAATGCGTTCATCTAAGTTATAGTTTGATCGTTAATGTTGTCATCTACTGCATACTTCTTTTCAATAGATAGACCTTTTTGTTATTTTCTTCGTATAAGGCACGTAGGTATATTCCTTTCGACCCAAGGTAAAAATGGTTTGCTGCTTCATTAAACAAAGTAGAAATGATCTAAAGAAAGCATACTCACAACGTGCGTGGGCACCTTTCCACTATGAACAATTTAACTGTAGAATTTCTGATTTTATGTAATCTATGTTGATGATAAGAATAAAGATGGAATCATGTCCATCTCTACTCTCTTCTCATTGGCTTTATGGCATTGTACAATATTTAAGGAGGGAAGCACCATCTTTTCAAGTTGAACTTGGAACTTCCCTCCAACAAAGGCACCAAAAGAATAGTGTCAAATGGTAGTCCAAGTTTCATTAAATTTCATCTAAATAAATATTAGATACATAAATAAATTTTGTGAATATATCCATGGAGGTTTGGTATCAAGAATTCTTGCTTTTTTGCTGACCTAGAAAAAGGCAAACAAGGTTGTGGTGAAGTAGGGAGCAAAGCAGTTTACCAAAAAAAAAAAGAATTTCTGATACAAACAAATTAGTGAATCACATAAACTTCGAATCACAATTTGTGTTTCTTTCCTGGATTTTCCACAAATATACCTCCATAATAACATTCATTCGAGTATCTACTCTTGCAAAATTTATATTAACATACATATCTCGATCATTTGATTTCCTCTCCATGCCTTCATGGTCCTACTTGACCTCATTATTCTAACGGTACTAACAAATGGCAAACAGCAGCTGTAAGTTGAATACTGAAACTGACATCAAGTCTCATTTGGTAACTCTGGTTATAAAAGAATTATATATATATATATATATATATCATCCTGTTGAGAATTTTGGAGGAGTTTTATTACAAGAACTATGTAGGTTATTTAAAATGTGATACAACTAATTTTGATGCGATCCAACAACTAAAAATATTTTTAAAAAAACAAGGATATGTACATTAGCTTTGAAGGAGTAAAATTCATTAGGAAGACACTTTTACATGAAATTGTGCATATGTGCATGTACATATTATACTTCTTTACATTCTCTCTTCAAGAATGATTAAGTAGAGCCTAATCATTTTCACATTATCCTTCCTGACATCTCTTAATTTAGCTACAGTGCATTTTAAGATCATGAACATAGTTTAGTCATACATTCAACCGAACACTGAATACAGACTTCTGTTCTACCTGGAACAGTACCGTTTTGATGGCTGCTTAATTTTGCCTTTGGACCGAGGCTTCGAATTTGGTTTCTTCCCCCTCCCCCTTCTGAAACTGGGAATTTGACAGACATAAGGGAAGGAAAAGGTGTTTTGGCCATTCTGTTTAGCATGAATCAGCTTTAAATTACTTGGAGATTGGCCAAAGTATCTTAAAATAGAAGTGGCACATGGATGCCCATGAAGAAGGATTCTTTAGGCTATGATGGTGTTGGCCATGTTAGCAAGTGACAGTTACCACTCACCAACCTTTAGGGTTTAAGGAACTAGTTAGAGCATGTTTAATTTAGTAAAGTGAATCAAGGCTCCATTGAACAAAATTTCTCCCAGTTTTGGAGTGATACAAACCTTAAGTTATAAATATATCCAATGCATTAGCTCTGATATCCAACCATCGTTAACCACTTTAATATGCTCAACTACCAAAGGAATGCTTATAGTATACTTCACCAGCCAGCATGAGCTTTCTTGCCTTCAACTTACACTAACACGTTGGCCCCAACGCACGAACACGTACGATTTATCTTTTCGTACCATTCTTGTTGTTGCCTTGATCATAGCAGTCTGTAGGTTTAGATCCTAATGGGACCTAGACAAGCAGGTTAGAGTAGTCAATTTGTCCCGAATATAATTATTAGACTATATCTTTAAGACGATGAATCATCATGGCCATCACTCTTGTGGGTAAGACAGTGCAAACTAACCAAACCAGTGGTCCATTGATGGTGCGGGGTTCCCATCTAGCAACTAGGGTTGGTGTTGGAGCAAATTAATGATACTGTAGATTATAATTACAGTTTTAATTACACCATAAATGTTCGAAAGAAACTACTTAGAGTTTGTGGTACTGTAATTGATGTATTGCCATCTCTTTCCTTCCACAATGGATGCTGATGATTTACGCAAGAAAGAAAGGCTAAAGACTGGTAAAGAAATTTGATCTATGGATCTACATGGTCACTCTTAAAGCATATTGAATGGTGCCAACGCATGCACATATACATCTATCTATCTGTATATATCTATATATACATGCATATATGTAGGTATGTATGTATGTATTGTTATGTCATTACTCAGTCCATACAGGCACTCCGAGGAATTATATCTTCCATGCTTCATGCAGTAACCTCATGAAGGCATGCATTAGACCTCTTGTTTGGGCATCCATGGCATCTTTCCTCCACTGAATATTTTCTCAAAGTTAATGTGGTCCTCCTTTAACATAAACTTGTTTGCACGTAGGAAATCTTTTTGGTAGCCATGTGAGGTCTCTTTTGAGTGCGGAGGAACAGTGATAAAGTGAGTACAAGGTGGGAGCAGTAGGATCTAGCACTCGTATGGGGATGTGGACTCAAGGCCACAAATATAAATAGAACTCCCAACGCTGTCCCCTATCTTCTTTTTTTTCACCATATTATGACATCCACTCTTTTAGTTGGCACCACACATGAGGTGACCATGATGACATGGTACCAGCCATGAAGGCCACAAGAGACCACTTTTGTGGCCACATACACCCGAAACTTTGTTCCTATGTGACGTTACATGAATAACCTATAAGGATAAGCAATTATATGAGCAACTTTATGAAGCGCATGACATGACAGGCTAGGTCATGAGGAAATCCAGTAGGAATCCTTTAGGGTCCCTCCACATGCTAAACAATGATATGGAACCCCAATGCCATCCACTATCATGGGTTCTCACAGTAAATCTCTCTTCACTCAGTAAAACTAATTATAGTATTTTGATGAGGGGAGGACTCCTAGTATGGGGAAAGGCTCCAAATAACAGGTGAATGATTGAGGAAATTAGGTGTTTGGTAAAATTGAAAACTATATAGGGGGCTACTCAAACATAGATGTGTGATGATGGTCCTTCAGTGCGTTTCAAGGAAAAAATGTAGGTGAAAAAGAGTAGAGAAACCATTAAGCTCATGACAAGAAGATAACCCTGCAATCAGCCATTATTGCATCAAAATGATTTAAGTAGTAGTCCAGATTTGATTAGAATGTATGGTGCAACCCATATTGGTACATATTGGCAGCTAGTTTCTTCACAGTAAATATGCAAGGCCTTGCAATCCATCACCAATATTAACCATTGATGGATGTCCAAAATGAAAGGATGACAACAATACATTTGCAGACAAAAAGGAGAAAGTACTTCAGCATTTTACTGACTTTTTTAAAAGCAACTTTTCCAAGCCTTCAAATTCCATCGAACAAAACTGGAACAGCCTATACTCTCCTCTTTACCCTAACTTGGATTTCTTGGGTGAGCCATTTGCAAAGACAAAATTAAAAAGCAGTTTCCCATTTTGAACCGTTAAGAATAAACTATATAGTAATGGCCTTAGGCCCCGTTTGGAATTGCTGTTGGCAGTAGAGCTTTTGGAGTTTTTGAAAGTAAAACTTTTGAGAAGTAAAACTTTTAGAAATAGAGTTTTTACAAAAAATTATGGTAATGACCTTACTCTCTAAAAAAGATGCTACAATCTGACTTTTTGACTTCTAACTAATGAACCTTATTTGTAGAATTATAAAAATTATATGCAAAATCTTGGCCAATTGACCAATATCTTTCCTCAACTCATACAAGATTGATCACAAATTAAGTTATCAAAAACCAGTCTATCTTAGATAATATGCTTTGTGCACAAGTAATTACTCTCATACTAACAGAACAGCAATTGAATGATTGATTTATAAGACTGCCTTTGGGAAAGCCTTTGATAAGCTAAACATAGATTTCTTGATCAAAATGCTCAAATTTAGAGGCTTCCCCAACAATAGGATCCATTAGATAGAAAACCTTTTATCCTCTTGCAAGATTATTGTTAATGTTAATGTTAATGGAATTGGATTTCTTACACTACAAGATGATGGTAAATTAAGCCAACTCTAAGTTGTGGATGCTGGAAGAAAGCATTATTACCTTTCCAAATACACCAAAACATTATGATGCTTTTATGCGTCGATGATTAATGATGTTGTCAACAAGATTTAAGTTCCCTCTTTCGATAATTTTTAGCCAGCATCATTCGATGGCTTGAATGACATGATGTAATAAGCATCATAAGATGCTAATAACAAGATGGTGCTAATAAGCATCATTGGACATCAAACCACCATTTTCAATGTCCATTACCCCCTAGCGCAATCCACTACTACTCTTAAATCTCTCATTTCCACCTCCTCCTCCTACCCCGAGCTTCGCAGCGAGATGCCAGTGCTTCTCTATTAGCCTCCTCCTCATCCACTGAGCTCCTCCGCTTGTCTTGCCAACCTCTTCTTTTTCCTCCTCATTTCTGATCTCCTCCATCTGAGATGCTAGCGTCTTGCTCATCCTCTTCCTCTCCTAAGCTCCTATGCCGACCTCCTGCTTCTCTGTCAACCTCCCACTCCTCCTCCTCCACTAGCTTCCTCCTCCTCCCCCAGCCCTCCTCTCTCACCTCTTCTCGGCTCTGAAATCACTAAATCTATGAAGCAAGCATCGCTTCTTCAACTTTGTAGCATTATCTCATGAATGGCTCTCTTTTATCTAGGATTTTTGATGTGGATTCAAGCTTATGATCACTTGTTTCCTAATTTGATCTTTTTCTTTCTTAACTCATGAAATTAACTATCAGTTCATCTATTTCATTTAAGAATCTTTCAATAGCCTATTTCAATGTCAATTAAATATTTTGTTAAGGATTGAGTTAATCAATGTAGATTTTAACTTGGTTCTTTGAATTTTTGAATTGCTACATTGTACCTGAAACATTTCCTTTAATCTTATAATTGACTATTACCTTAGTTGCATCAACAAGAAGTGGGTATGACAAATACAACCATTTCTTAAAACATATTTGGAAATAGTCCAACATACTAGAGCTTAAAGCTAGCAGATAAATGGAAACTATGATATGCCTATTTTTATTGTTCAATAAATGAGCTAGCCTATTATCTCTAACAAGCTATTTGTGTAGCCTCTGGTTTTTGGCTAGCTCTTCATTTTGGCTGTTGATCCTTTATACCGATTGCTAGATAAAGCTCGTAGAGAGAATTTGGTTGAAGGCTTGGGGGACCTTTGGATATAGGGCAGAATCAAACATCTTTAATATGAAGATAATACCTTGATTTTCTCTATAATTAATGTTGAGAAAGCAAGAGTTTAAAACTTATCCTTTTTTTTTCTCTACGCAACTATGTGGCATTACTATCAACTAATTTTAAAAGTCATCCATATTTTCCTAAGGCTCAAACCACTCCAAAGCTCTTACTTGCACAACTTGATTAGCATGCTTCAACAACTTCATTCTCCTACCTTAGGCTTTCGCTCTCTGTGGGCAAACTTTCAAAGGCTAATTGGACCCCTCTAATTCTAGGGTTAAAAAAAAGTTTTCAACATAGAAATGAAAGCATTTGTCCTCTAATGAAATTAAGGCTCGCCCTAGTTAATATAGTGCTTATAGCTTTTCCTCAACACTAGATGGCAATCTTGGAATTATGAGCCTAGTCTATTAAAACCTTATACCACATAGGTTATATATGTGATTAAAAGCTAAACAATATATACTTTTCTCTTTGGTAAAAGCATATACTTTTCTTATTAGACAAGAACCTCATTCAAATTAAAAGTAGGTTGGCCTTCTGAGTTCATGTCCGCTCCAATAAGTGATTGAACTAGAGAGGTTTAGTTCAAATCATGAGCCAACCACGAACCTCTAAGAATTCCAGTTCCCATTTCTCTCTCAATCACTTTATGTAGCCACATCTAACAATAACCCCTCCTCTCTCTTCATGCTCTCTTTTTTGGTCCTTTCTTTGCTTCAAATTGCCTTTGTCCAAATTAGCTAGATAGATTTAGATTGTTGGTAATCAGAAAATATCCCTCTATTATAAAAATATATTCATATGCGCTCATGTGCTAATCATCTAGAATAAAATCTAAACACTAGTGAAATGGTATCACAATATTAGTCCTTCTCATGTGTAGTGCATATTGTTATGGCTCAGGTATTTAGCCTAAACTATGATTATGTTATAACTTGGCTAATACTTGGGTGGCTAACAAAACTTGAATTCTTATGCCAAAACTTTTAACTTGATTTAAAGCAAAAAAAATCTTACAGCAAGTTAAATGTTTTGTACATCATCCAATAAACACCAAAAATAGAGTGTAAATCCCAAGTTCAATGAGTATTCACGTCCTCAATTCATTCACTTCCCTCAAATCTCGCCAAGATGGTCATCTGCAATTTTGCTTTTTAAATTTTAATTTTTTTATGGAGGCAAATTACCTACTAATTTATAGAAAGTGTACGAGTGCAATAGGTACCTCACATAAAAAAGTCACATTATTCTTCAAAAGATATGGGATTTAACTATAATATATCACACTAATTAAAAGTTTTGTTCTTTGACTGAACTAAAAATTTAGCAGATGTGCTTTTTGAGTTGCATTTGAGAGGTATCTGTGAGAATGTAACTTCGAAAGGGTCATTAATTCATAGACCTATTATATCTAAAAAATATATCTATGTATGCACTAAACAATGTCCCTCTTATAGGAATATCTTAAAGAAAAAGCTCCAAAAATCCATTAAAAATCATATAAAAAGAGATTTGGAATATTTAATAATTAACATTCAAATTTCTATTCATAATATAAAAATCAATATTTAGTTATAAATCTAGTAGTAAAAGCTTAGAGGTAAAAGTGGCAAATTATTAACATATCAATTTGTTCGTTCAAAAGAAGAAGTCCAAAAACTTGCTTGAATTATATGCTTGGTGTCTCTCTTTTACCTTGTAAAACCTCTTCAAAAGGTGTTCTTAAAGAATTGTTGGGTAATACAATTATTCAAATGTATGGATTTAAAATGTATCCTAAAGTACCTGTTTCATGAATCAAGTACATGGAAACATGGATGAAGATATGTTAAGTGTAACAACGTGAGCTAGCTAGACTTTGTTCAATGTACTTTTGTATTTATTTTTAATTTCAAATTGAACATGAGATTAGCTTTGGTTAGCTTCAACTTATTGTTGATATAACCAAAACACAAAACATGTGCAATCTATATTTACTTGTTAGATCCTTTTCCATTAAACCTAAATTTATTTGACTGAGTAATAATCTATATTTAGCTCCCATATGTAAACCACAAGTTAATAAACCATGTTTTGGATTAGATGTAAATCTTTTGGGATAACTACATGGTAGACTTCAATGTAGCATGGGTTCTCACGTTCAACTAGAAGAATCTATGTTAACAGGTATTCCCACATCGAATATGTATAGATGCTTTAAGGATTTATATTTACTATCACAATCTAGGCTAGATCTCACTCAAAAAGATAAGCCAGAATATATTATTTGGGTTCTTTAGTCCTGTACAAGTACTCAAGATTTTTTCGGTAAATAACTGATATGGAACAATATATGTCTACATGGATCATCACAAATACTCCTTATTTAAGCCTTGGTGTTCTCGACAGACTAAAGATCTAAATCTATTTAAGTATAATCATAAACCATGATGGCTTGTATTGCAGTATCCTTTAGTCTACATAAGTTATAGGTTAGATCGGCTCTAATATTATTTGTCATAATCTAAGATTCTTCAGTCTTATATAAGTATCCAAAATTTTGGTGATGAATAACCGATGTAAGACTGAATATATGTCCATATAGATCCTCACAATGATGACACAGGAGAGTTGGTTAGATCTTCTTTTAGGGATAGTATTATGCTATTTACCATTCACAAATCAAGCAGCAAGTCGACCTCCACCCTTCAAGGTTTCATCATATCTATGTAAGAGGCATTTAGATTATCAATAAGTGCCTATAATCATTATGTTACATTGTATAATGAAGGCAATCCATTACTACCTTATCTTTTGTGACTTTACAACATTGTGAGATTTTTTGTATAACATATAGAGATCTTTATAAGGCTAGCTACTCCTAGGCTATTTACCAGTACCTTGCTAATTTTTCATCTATTATGTAGCCCTGCAATTGGCTTGTTTCATCTCCCATTGAAATGATTATTTTGCCTTCATTTAGGGCTCATTTCCCTGATCTCATAGACATAAAGCAACCTACTAAGTTAATTCAATCTTCATCAACAAGGGATTCTAATTTTACTGGTCTGGAACTTTTGCTCTTTTGTTATCCAGCATGTTGCAATGCTTTGTCTCCTATTTGATTCTCCTTTAAGTTCGAATACCTAGAACCTATATCTTTGCATCTTCTAGCTTGGTCGACAACTAAACATGATGCAATGTGGCATCATCCGCAACTCTGCATATTTACAGGATGTAAATTATAACGATAATATTTATTTATTTATTATAAAAAATATTTTGAGCATGAGATAGTGTACCATGTATTGTTGAATAAAAGATATACATGCAAATGACAGTTTGCACTGGCTAACAAGTTTCTCTCATGCCACATCTTGGTTACTAGCCGTTATGTCAATATCTTCTTTATGTGTTGTCTTGTGTCTAGTTTTTTAAAGTGAGTTAGACGCGACTAAGCTGCAGAACTTGTTAAACCCAACTACATGATAGATATGATTCAAATACAAGGCATGGTTCTCATTGTAAGAAGATGCTCCAAGTTGATCACCCTACTCTAAAATAGATCCAATCCTCAGCCACAACAAGAGAGAGAGAGAAAGCGAGAGCAGCAAGAATTTTTGAAGTTCCAGGGCATCATACAACCCAACCATTCTTCCATCAATGCCCTTATTTTGTCTGAATCTCAACAGCCACATCTATCAGATATTTTGCCACATAAGGCTAACCAGTGACCTACGCTTCATTCACTCTCTCTCTCTCTCTCTCTCTCTCTCTCTCTC
>KE505102.1:496567-518358 GCA_000441515.1 Elaeis oleifera
TCTACTCTCTCTCTCTCTCTCTCTCTCTCTCTCTCTCTCTCTCTCTCTGTGTGTGTGTTTATTTTATTTTTTCATTTTTTTGCTCCCTTATTCACTTCTTCTCTTTATTTTTCCTCCTCTTATTGTACATTAGGTGTGATACATCATTTTTTAAACAAAATCTTTTGAATAACTAAAACATAATATTTGATGAGCAACATTTTTTTTCTTATTGGTCATTTTTATGGTTGTTCTTATTGTTTCTACCACCATAATTTTCTCGTTTCTTGTTGCCATTGGCTATACAATTTCATGATGGGCGAAAATAGCTTGCTTTTATGCCTTAATTTGGAAAGAAATAAGAAAAACTTTAGACTGTGAGGAAATGATGAGCAAATTTGAGTTTAAAGATGACAATTGGACCGGATTGGACTAGATATGGATAAGATCGGATGTAAGATAGATCAAAAATCTATCAACACAAATTTGATCAGTTTATAAAATGGGTCATAAATATAAATTCTGAGCTGATCATTTTATTAAATAGAAAATCTAATCCAACCTATAATGAATCAAGTCAAACTAAACAGATTAATTGGTTAAATCTAGCCACCTCTTCCTGGCTTGCTCTTTGATCTTTTCCCACTCTTTCACAATCAACGATTCATACGTAAGCCAGCATGGCGAGGGGGTCCTGCATGTCCTTTGGATTTATTAACCGAGTTGAATCCACACCGAACCAAGTACATTAACTTTCGTAACCAAGTAAAAATTACTTCCATGCGAGGTAACTTCCCGTCTAGGACAAAAGCCTTGTACCCTAGCAGCCAGGGCATGGGGTAGGTGGTTGTTATGGATCCGCACGAGCTCGTTCAACGCACCCCGACACGTCATATTAAAGAGGGGAAGGAATATTTTTTTTCTTTTACTTTATTTTAGGATTATTGGATTTACGTTGCGGACCAGGTTGATCTTCTGCTTTATTATTATTATTATTATTATTATTATTATTATTATTATTATTATTATTATTATTTATTTTTACAATAATAAAATAAAAAAATAAAAAATAAAACAGCAAGATATATAATTCAATTACATCTCTTTATAATAGAAGATTAAGCTCTGAAGAACAAACAGTATCCGTATGGAACTCACGACTAACATCACTATCCATTGGTCAATCCACCACAAAATTGATCTTTCTTAACACATGTTCAACTCTGAAATAATTTAATGAAAAATTATATGCTAAATTTCATGAAGCATAGGAATGGAAGATGCAGACTATATTTGCACATTGATATCTATATAATGATAATGAGTAAATCATCCTTCAAAATTATTTTCTAGCATTGTAAATATCTGATGGTATTAGTGAGCTCTTCCCAAACTGTACTTAACTCTACCATAAAGATCGATATAGCATAAAATTTTCTTAAACCAACTAGAAGCATTCTACCGTTACCGTCTTTAACAACGAAATCTGTTTTCTTTGAGTACCTCACAAAGATCTACCAAAATTAATTTTGAGCAATCCATAGAGAAAGAACACCAAGCAAATCTGCATAAAACAGAAAAGAAAAGAGCTATTGAAGCTCTAGATATCTCGATGCCATGAGTTGCTTAATGGGCCATCATAATTATGATCAGAAAATTTTGAAGCTAGTCTTCATATTCAACAATCAAAAGAGGATTCGAAGTATTATTTTACAACATGCAATATTTCGAACCGATCAAACAATTCAAATAGTATAAACAATAATTGACTGCATGAATAAGTTGCTAATAGAAACAGTAAAACCTATCAGAACGTGCAATGAAATGTAATAGCTATAATATGTATATTTTTCCCAACATGATCGCCAATCAATATACGCTCAACATCTTTAATATGGCCACGTGCATGATAATTAGTTGAGTATTTATCAATAAATCCTCAAAAATACTAATAAATATATTTTTTAATATCTTATTTCCAACAAGGTGGAACATGTAATAATAAAAAATCTAGATCTTGAGACGGTGACTAAATATCATTTTCTCGTCGGACGAGTGGGACCCAGCCGTCGACGTCTAAAATCGTCGTATCGCGACCGACCTGCGTCAGGGTGCAAAGACAACAAAGACGCCCCTCTCTCGCACGGTGACCGTGACCTCTCTTTCTAATTTCTCCGGACAAATTTCGTTAGAAATTTTACGTCCACTTCCATTTTGTCATTCTTCTCGGCTAAACGATGACGCTCTCTCCGCTGGCACCGGACAAGAGAAAAAAATTAAAGTAGAAGCTTGTCACTCCACTCGATTCCTCCGACTCTTCTTTCTCTCCGTCTATATTCTCTTTGCCTCATCACCGATCATTTACCTCCCATTGATGTGATGATCTGAGCCTTCTCCCGAGCCCCTCGCTTCCCCACTCTCTCTCCCTCTCTGCTCCATGGGTTGCAGCGGGTCCAAGCTGGACTCGCAGGAGCCGGTGGCCCTGTGCCGCGGCCGCTCCGACCTCCTCGCCGACGCCATCCGCTACCGCTACGCCCTCGCCACCGCCCACGCCGCCTACTCCGACTCCCTCGTCTCCCTCGCCTCCTCCCTCCACCGCTTCCTCTCCCCCGTACTCCCTCTCCCTTCCACCGCAAGGCCGACTCCCCTGCCCCCATCTCCGTCGCCGGACACTCCCACTCTCATTCCGGCTCCCACATCCACTTCTCCGACTCCGACTCCGACTCCGACTCCGACTCCGACTCCGACGACGCCGGCGCCTCCGCCCACCACCACCTCACCCCGAAACTCTCCCAGCCCCTTCCTTCCTCAACCTGTACTACGCCCGCAGCCAGCCCCGCCCACTCTGTCTCCGTCGAGCACCGCCCGACAGCCCCGAGACCGTCCGCTTCGGCTACTCCGCCGCCCACCCTTATTATGGCGCCCAGAACCCTAATTCGGTGGCTTACGACCCTCAGCCCTACCCTATTTTCCTTACAGTTATGGTGGAATGGGGGCGGCGGCTTCTTCGGATCCTCTTCCCCTCCGCCAGCCGCCCAGCGGCCGCCTCCGCCGGCGGCCAGCACGGGCTCGTCCTCCTCCTCCAAGGCCCCGCCGCCTCCCCTTCACCACCGAGGACTTCCACTTGGGACTTTTGAACCCTTCGATTCCTACGACCGCTTCGTCGCCTCGTACCCCCCAGCCGGAGCTCCAAGGAGGCGAGGGATGAGGAGGGTATCCCTGACCTCGAAGAGGACGAGATCGAGGTCGTCAAGGAAGCCTATGGTGACCCAAAGTTTGTGGCTTCCACCTCCGCCGCCACCACATCGGCCAATGCGGGTGGGCGTGGTAGTGTCACTGACTATTCGCATGGTCGCAAGGCAGGGTCGGTGACAGCTGATGATAAGCCAGGCAACGAGCCGCAGGTGGTGGACAAGAAGGTGGTGAGCCATGGTGGGTGGGGAAAGCAGGAGGAGAAGCAGAATGCCGCAGCTCCTCGAAGGTTTCACGACGACGCCGAGATCGTGGGTCAGATCAAGGCCCAGTTTGACAGGGCATCCGAGTCGGCCAGGGAGCTCTCTGGCATGCTTGAGGTGGGAAGCAGCCGTATTACCGCAACAGCTCTGTGTATGAAGGTGAAGGGACCCATTAAATTCTTTCTTGTTATCTTAGTTAGTTCATGCAGCAAAGAATTTTTTGCCCCTCAAGCACATTATAAGATTCTGTAATGATTATTTTGGGAAACAGTTTCATCAAGGATGGTGTCTGTGATGACTCCTTCCATTCCTAAAGGTGGTGACTTGTTAGAGTTTGATGATGATAAGTTATCGGGTTCTGGGAATCTTTCTTCAACACTGCAGAAGCTGTATATATGGGAGATGAAGCTTTATGAAGAAGTCAGGGTATGTCTGTGCACTCTCGATATGCATTTCTGTACTTATTGCTTTTGATGTAATTTTGTATTGTCTTGGCCTTGGTTATTTTACAAATTCAATGGTAGATCTATGGTAGGAGAATCTCATGCTTTGAACCTCATTTTACATGTTACATTTAATTTATTGATGTTGAATGATGCTGTGAATCTTCTACATGGATGGAGGATTTGGAGAGCTCGAAATTTTCTTCAGCTTACTCTTGAAATCATGTTCTTATTCCTTGTTTAATTGTATGATAAACAACCACCTTTGTTTTACTCAATGATTTTTGGTGGCCTTTTCTTGAAGAATATAAAGATAAATATATCTACTTTGGTTTGTACAGTTCCATTCCCAAATGCCCACCAGATCACTTCTAGTCCTACTTTGGTCTCATTTTTTTCCCACGTTCGTAAAAATAAATATGTTTAAATTTATTTCTCAATATGCATGCATAAATATTGTCAAGGGCAGTCACCTAGGTACTTAGACAGCTCCCATGTGCCTAGGTTTCGCCGATTGATGGGCATATGTCTAGGAGTCCCCTAGGTTAACTCAAATATCCAGCTGTATTTTTTAAATCAACTTAGATATTTACATTTAATGTCAATCTATCATATATAACTTTATATTGTGATTCTAGTAAGGTAATGTCCATAATTCATATACAACATAGAACATGGATATCTTGTTTAGCTTTTCTTTTTATGCCCAATGAAAAGTAGTGTTTTGTTGATTCGTATGCTGGAGCATTTTTATAATATTAATTTGTCATGTCATTATATGAAATAATTATGACTACATTAGGTTACTTTACCTAACTATTTTAGATATTAAATTATCCTGATAATTATAATTTTAAGATAAAATATGGGTAAATTGATGCCGAAGACAATGAAACAGAGAAGTGACATTAAGGAAATGAAACTTGAATGGCAATCAACTGAAGATGATGGTCTCTAAGGTTGTCAAAATGGTTTGAAGTCATTAAGCATATTACCATCCTTAATTTTTGTGAAAACTCATTAAGTTTAATAACGAATTAATGGTTAAGTAGTCAAAATTTATGTTCAGTTTAAACAAGCTGATATGTAGGATGTGTTAAGGATTTAAATGGTAGGTTATAGTCATAGAATCTTCACCTGACTTTCTTCTTTAACAATATTATATTATGAGTAAGTGCAGCAAAGATGGGTAACAGCTTCAAGCCAAAAAATGCACTCCAAGTTCTTTTTTCCCGAACTGCTAGAAACTATTCAGCTGATCAAGCTTCTCTAGGATGCTTAATTATTTGGTGGGAATTAAAAGTTACAAAACTATTAAAGGGGTTCACTTATATATATCCTATCACACTGGATGGTCATGCCTATGGATTTGATAGAATGAATAGCTTTCTTATTGTTAAAATTGAAAGAAAAGACAAGCCCATGTTCAATTTGAAAGAAAGTATCTGTAGGCAGTCCACAAAGGATACAAATTTAATCATTTGAACATTTTAAATAGAAAAAAAACAGGAGGAAGACAATGAAGAACAAAGAGAGAACATGGTGAAACTAAAGAAGATACAATTGCTAGATGCAAAATGGAAAGAATTGAATGGAAAGTGGCTATTTGGCTGGTGGGGTAGAGATGAAAAAGGGATTGTTGTTGCTTCCTTAATTACAAAGACCTAGTAATCATGCTTGTTTGTGGTCACTTTCATGGCACATAATAAACCTTGTTTAGTTGGCATCTTCAATGCTACATATCATAAGCGATATATTATGCTTAAAGAGCACACCTAGGTTGTCATATGCAGCCACATAGATGCCTAGGTGGTCCCACTAAGTGCTTGGATAATCCAACTACTTAGATGGTTGGCACTTACCAAGTCTTCATGTAAGATGACAGTCCAAGTGCCTAGGTTGGTGCCTGGCCACCTAGGGGCTGCAACTGTCTTGGGCAGGCACGTTGTTCATTGATTTATGAAGCTACTTAATTTTTTAACTAATTCTCACTTTAAGTGAAAAAGGTATGTACTTCAAGAGAGAAGTAATTGAGTCTATTTGTTCTAATTGATGTTTGAACATGTTGTTGTTTCTAGGGTGCTTTAAATGCTTTAAATCACTTGACAGAAATTATTGAGTAAAACTGAAGTAACTAAAGATTTCATTATTGCATAGCTTAAGTAATTGACAACCTCATTGTTTATCAAGTGTTATCCTGGATGTGCTTTTTATGAACTATATATAGCACTATATATTAAACTTTAGGAACCTTTTTACCTAGGCATCTGCTTAACTGCCTGGACATTCTTCCTAGGTCTGTGAAGGGCTAACACCTAGGACCTCCCAGGTAATCTGACAACCTTCGGACATGCTAGAAATGAAATTAAGGGAAAAAAAACAATTGATCATCCAATATTCTAGATAGTGCATTGCACAGTACATATATGCCAATAAGGATGGTGTACATCATTGTTTCAAGCAAATCATTACTCATTATATTAGATGATTAAGCAGAATAGCAGATTAAACAGTTACTTAAGCATTCAAATACGTGTTTAAGAAGCTAAACAAACTAAATGGCCAGTACATGCTGAAGATGATACAATGAAATGACTTGACATTGTGAAGCTGTTAACTAGCCAGTCTTAACAACATTTGTAGCTTTAGTGTGTGATATTAATTTAAATCCTCTGTCTAAACACCATAAATCATGATATATATCTATTAAGTATCGTAAATGATGATATATATCTATTAACTATCTAGCTTTACCCTTACACCTGTACAAACATATGTATTTAGTTTTATATGCATTTGAATTTAACATATATCAGAAAATCTAGAACTTTGGGCATTCACATGCCACCTATGTGGTGTAGCTGTAGACTGTCAATGGGATCACAATGATGCTTCCTAGGACTCCCTGGTATGTTAACTACCTTAATACTTGTCATTAGCATGTAAAGAAAATGACTTTGATGATTTCTTTATGGTGTTCTTCTTGATAGATTCTTGTAGTCATGATTTTTATTCTAATTACCCCTCCTATGATTTTATAGTACAACTTGTTCGGTGATAGCTTCTGTTTCTTCAACATCTTGCATCTTGTAATTTGCTGAATCAACAATTTTGTTAAAAGATTATTCCTCATTCCTGAGGCTTCATTTGCTAGTCAAGCTACATGATTTCTTATGCACTTGTCCCTACTTAAACTTGCCATCTTATCTTGGCTTAGTGCCATTTTTTATCTGTGATCTTAACAAATTTTTCTCTACTCTGACAATTCTAGATTAATCACCAGGAAGATGTCTTGTTTAGTTGATCATGTCAGATCAGTGCTTATGCTTTGATTTACTTTATTAATTATATTATTTTGTGTTGCATTGTTCCTAATGCTACTATGTTCTTGCAGGCTGAGGAAAAGATGCGGTTACTTCTTGATCGGAACTGCAAACGGCTAAAACACTTGGATGAAAAGGGTGCGGAAGCTCACAAAATTGATGCTACCCGATCCTTGATTAGGAAGTTATCTACAAAGATAAGGATAGCTATCCAGGTTATTGACACCATTTCAAATAAGATAAATAAGCTGAGGGATGAAGAATTGTGGCCACAGATAAATGAGCTTATTTAGGGTATGTCATTCACAGTCTATTATACCCGGGAGTTCTTTTACTTTAATTGCACATATAGATTTTCTCTGTATATGTACAAACACTAATGACTAATGGGTTTATGTATGCATATATAAACACATACATAGATGCATGCTTATATGTGTCTGTACATGTTTTGAATGTGCCATTGTGCATGCCAGTATAAGATATTTATAGTTGGTAAAGTAATCCATTAGTTGGAGTTTATCCATGATTTTTACTGTTCAGAGCATTATATGGCTTTTCTTATATGATGATGCATCATCATTTTTGGAGCCAATTTTACATATTACACTTATGAATTATTTGCTGTAGTTATGTTCTCAGGAGGATGATTCAATTGTGGTCAGCAAAATGCTACAGTTAGTATTCTTTAATTATGCTAAATGAGATTTTGTGCAATAACTTATTCTTTGAATTAAGATTGCAATTGTAATTCTGAATGACCATATTTGGGTTAAGTATATTTTGAAATATCATCGACCTTAAGGATGGAAAGTAGATCTCATGTAAGTTGTAATATTCATTGACTGTTCTTATTAATTTCTTCGTTAACCAATACATTGTGATGGCTGAATATCTTGTCAGAAAGATGGTATAGAATGTAAAGTGATTTTAAAAAATCTTTACGTTGAAACTAGATGTGGCCTATTTGAATTTACAGTTAGATGCAGATCAGTGGGCAGAGTTTCAACAAATTCTTTAAGTAGACAAGTCAGCATGAAGAGGTTTATAAGAGGTGATCCAAATACCAATGCCTATCTTTAGACAAAACTCTAGTTTCATCCTTTGTCAAAGCCTTCTGGCATGCAGATTCTGGAGACACTCATAAATTCTATATTTGTATTTATTTTGAAGCGCATTAGAGAGGTTGCTTCCATTTTGCATGCTGTTACATTTGTTGCAAAACTAAACCACTTTGCTCCACTTTTATTTGAGCTGCAAATACATAATTTGAGTGAACATGATCATGCTTGCACCTTACATCTTAGCAACTTCAGACATTTTGCTAAACTCAATTTTGCACACAAGTTGCATGCAGAAAGCATGGATGAACATCTGGGCTAACTTGATTACAGGCTAATATCCAACATAATCATCTATTATTTATGACCAAATAAATGTGATCGATACACATCAAAATTATTCTGAAAAGCACTAGAAATACATTTCTTATTGTGGGTCAGATCTATAACACCTCAAATAATAGAAAAATCTGATAGTGCGAATCTAAAGATGAAAGCTCACACAACACATGCCCTATCACTTGTTTTCAAATGTTGGCAAATGGAGGTTTGATGTTGGTGAGTAAGAATCAATATCAATTTTCTGGCTCTTTTACATGATCAAGAAGGGATGATTTTAGATCCATTAGTGCACTGTGTAAGAAAGAGACATAAATACCAGGAGTCAAAGGCTCTTTTTTGCCTTTTATGCAAATGAAAGCCATAAAGTTGAAAAATCTAGGAGCCAAATTATGACTTAGCAAAAGTTTCTGCATAGGTTTTGTATCTTTTTCATATGTTTTGTACATTGGAATGCCATATACTTGTACTCCATTAAAAAATGACAGTTTCAGATCAGTGAATATTTTCTCTACACTCTATCTATCACATTTTATATCAAAATAACCTTTCATGTTTTCTAGAACACCTGTAAGTTCTTGGCACTAAATAAATAAGGATAAAGTTGAAAATTCCCAACTGTAAACAAATAAGCAAGAAAAGCTAATCACGATCTTGGTATTTGAAAAATAAGATAAAAAATTAAAAATCCCAAATGTAAGCAAATAAGGAAAAAAAATCTTTCTCTTGTCTTCTAGGGAAGCAAAATAAGTCTCCCTTTGTTTCTCTCTGACATCCTGTGAAAATAAGGAAAAGATTAAAACTTTTGGCTGTCAACAAATGTGAAAATAACCATAATTACAATTATGGTAGTAAAACAAATGAGAAAAAATAAATATCCTAATTATTGCTAAATAAGTAAAGTAGCTTAATTACAATCCCAAAAGTAAACAAATAAAATTTAAATTTTACTTTTATTTTTCTCTTAAACATGCATTGCATGTATTCGTTGCTAGTCTATGTTTTATTTATGAACTTCATACATGATCAAATAGGAAATAAACTTATTTCACAAAAATGGAAAAATAGATCTTACAAACCCTAGAAAGATAGAGGTATAAGGAAGTCATCTAACCAATATGCAAAATATAATATATTTTAAAATCAAGATTTGCTATATCAGTCGGTACTGTACTGTCATCCGTACCAAACCAGTAATAATCTCATACCATACTGATACTCAACATGCCTTATTATTTTATATCATATCGTGCATTGATACTGTAATAGAATGATACCCGTATAATATCTGATATGGAGACGGTGAACCTTGCTTGAAATAATATAGAATGTGATATCGTGATGAGATATCTATGGAGTACATATTTAGGTTGTGGCTGGATAATTGAAAAGTTTACTGTGCTTGATTGGGCTACGTAGCTCTTATGAATTTATACCAATGGCATCTACCAGTACCAGAACTCTAGGTGATATCTCTATAGAAGTGTTTGGCAATAAGAATAATATGCTCCTTAGACAAAGGTAGGATAAACAAGACATATTGAGACTAGGAAGGATGATCATAGAATGGTTATATTTTGTGAAAATTAAGAAATGCACTAATCTAGAAGAAAATGAACATTTAAATAGATGGTTGATCACATCTAATTAGGGGTGTGCACAAGTCGGGTGGGGTCGGGTCGGAGGAACCTGAAATCGAATTGATTTAAACTGGTTTTCTAAAATTGAGACCAAAACTAAGCTGACCATCTACAAAAACCACTTGAAGTCGATCCAAAAAATTTGGTTCAGTCAGCTCGGTTTATCGGGTTGATATTATATCTTATATATAAAAGAAAGTATGAGGTAAAATAAAAATTAAATTTTTATATATAAAGACATATGAGTCAGGTCTGGTTGGGTCGGTTTGAATATGTGTATTTATATATATACACATGGTTCAGGTTGGGTCGGGTTGTGCTGGTTTGAATTAGTTTTTCGAAAACTCAAACTGAAACTAAATTGAATTTTTCAGTTCAAGGCTCTCTCAAACCGAAACCCAACTGAATTAAAAAAAAAAAACTAGATGTAAACCAAGCTAAAAAGACTGGTTCGGATTGTGTTTGCGGTGCGGCCAATTTTTTGCACACCCTACATCTAATAAAATTGATTATATTTTTACTAGTGAAATTGATCTCATGCTATTGATTTTGGAAGAGGACTTCTAAAGAAACTTATGGGACCAAGTCAGTCTTATTTCTCATCTATCTGAATTTTACCCTTCTAATAAATTGGTACAGGTCTGAAAAATCCTGACTAAGAACACAAGGTGCTTTCTTAAAACCATAACTCTCTGTCCTTTCCCTACTATTTGCGGATGAGAGTCAACTTTATAGATCCTCATTTTGACTAATTTTTATGACTGATTAGCAACCTAGCATCAACAATCCACCTTTCCATTTGGGTTGTGGACCAGCATTGGTAGTATTAGGGCTCTTTCTCAAGAAAAGAAGGGTTAGATATAATAGTTTCTGAGCCAACATGGCCCTTATCATATTTAAACTGGTTTTATATTTAAGACTAGGAGCTAACTTAAATTTTCACCGCAACAATCAAATTTTGGGTCTGGTATGTCCAAGTTGGACTAGGTGAAAGTATTTGAAGTGGTTATTTTAACACTTCATGACTTTTGGATGTTTGCTTTTGATCTAGGAGAATCATTGGATCCTTCGTGGACCAATTTGGCCACTTATGATAGGTCTGGAAAGGGTTTAGGAGCAAGATTCACTACATCCGAGGCTGATTTGTGTAATAAACTTCCGAAGGGTGTAACTTTCACATTCGATGTCTTTTGTTTTGTTTTGTTTTCTGTTTGTTTGTTTTTTTTCTTTTGAAGTTGTGTGATTTTTTGAGATCTATGTTGTAGTGACCTGTTGATAGTCCCTTGGGATCTAGATGACTAATTTTGAGACCATTTAAGCCTCTCAAATGTGTGATCAACCGAAAGTTTGCCTTTGTTGGAAACTTTTGACTAAGTTATATCTTCTAATCTTGGAGGACTTAGGCAACATGACAGAAGGCGAAGTTGATTTAAAAGTTGAGATCTAATTTTGTAAGGTTTTAGCTTTTTCATAATTATTTCTACTAGTCACTTCTATTCTAAGAAATCCTAACCTCTTTTGACTAGAATAGGAATCTAACCGGATTTCAGGCCATGAACCTCACTGGTATGAATAGTGATGTTATGTTCAGTTTTCTTATGGAATTAATAAAGCAAAAAGGTTCTAAAGCGCTACTTCCGAAATTTCATTATTTTTATTATTATTTCCTTAGAGATCCAAGTCAAGTTGATTAAAAGAACTGCTTCCTTCTCTCTCCAATCGGATTAGATCTAAGGGGTCTGCCAATTTTCATGAGTCATACTTGTTTAGAAAAGATTTAGATTTAGGAGTTTGGACATAAACCTGGCTCATTGGTCCATATATAGTTGTGGTGTGGTCAAACTTGAATTGAGGTTGGAATCCAATCATCTATGTTGTATCTAAGTTTGTTCCTTGTGCTTTAAGCATGTGTCCTTAAGCTGTAAGTTTACCATCATCAATGGTTCTTATTCATGCTGCAAGCTTATTGACTGGGCTTAAATATAAAATTGTTAATAAAATTAGAGGTCTTCTTTGACATATGCTTTTATCGATAATATCAAATTGCATATACTGCTAAACAGGCTGCAGGCTTCCTTGCTAAATTTGTGGGGAATTAATTAAATGTTGGGAAAATCGTTTGACATACCTTCCATTTGGTTGACTAAAATATTCTACTTTCTGGCTTTCCTCTAGCGATACTAATTTTCCTCTGTTCATTGCACTAATCCAAGTGTGACAATAACTAGTTTTACAAAAACTGTCCCTTTTGCTCTTAAACATTTGTATATCTTTTCTGCAATGATACTTCTACAATACAATTCAGATATTTCTCATAGATTTTTACTCAAGGGAAAGGATCTGCAGATTCTAAGTACATGGAGTGTCACACAAGCTTGGCTGCACATGCATGTGAATGGATGGGCAAGTGTTGTTAAAATTCCTTGTGCCTTTGTTGTGAAAATATTTTAAATGAATAAGCATCTTCTTGCAGGTTCGAGAGAATGTGGAAAGTAATGCTCGAATGCCATCAGAAGCAGCATCAAGCCATCTTAGAAGCTAGAAGTCTAGATTCCATTGCATTGCATGGGAAGTTCAGTGAAGCCCATATCAATTCAATGATGGAGCTTGAAGTGGAGCTGCTGAAGTGGATTAGCAATTTCTCTACTTGGATTAATGCTCAGAAAAACTATGTGAAAGCCTTGAATGGATGGGCAGCATTATGTCTTCATTATAAGCCCGAAGACACAGCTGATGGGGTTCCTCCTTATTCTCCTGGAAGAATAGGTGCTCCGCCTGTTTTGTTATCTGTAATTGCTGGTCACAGGTTATGGACCAGATTTCTGAGAGGGAAGCGCTCAATTCTATACAGGCTTTTGCCACCACCATACGACATCTCTGGGAGCAGCACAATGTTGAACAACACCAACGGATGATGGCAAGGAAAGATTTGGACATGTGGGTCAAGGCTGTAGAAAAAGGACACAAGAGATTCACAAAGAAGTGGATGCGTTAAACAAGAAACTAGCGCTAGTTCCTGGCCAGAATCGTCTTCCATTATATGGAGAGGTGCCTCAGGGCCAAACAGCTGAAGCAAGCAGCCTGCAAGTAATTTTGAGACAATTCTTTGAAGCCATGGAAAATTTCACAGCCACTTCTGTGAAAGCTTATGAGCAACTCCACAAACACTGTGAAGAAGAACGAGTAGCTTGAGAGAATACAAAAGTTCCGTAGGTTCATGCACTATGTCTACGTGGAGGGAATCAAACAGACATCTTCAAAGCAATTGGCCTGACATTGTGTGGTGAGATAAAGAAACTTCTTAAGATGCTAGAGTGTCTAATTTAGCTAGCTTGATGGACAGTCGCAACGATACGTAATGGAATAACCAAGGGAGTATCGGACATATGGATGGTTGGGGGCATTTTGACGGTAGGCAAGGCTTCTGAAAAAATTTTGCTGCGATGATACAGACCTTGGGGATAGAGCTGGAAGCCACTGGATTTATAGTAAACTAGCATTCCCCCTGGCGCTGCAGGGGTATGGCAGTTGTAAAAAGTTCTGATTGCCAAATATTGTGATTCGTGAGATATATGGTTTTTGATACAGAGAAATCTTATGTTCATACATCTAGGATTGTTTTTTTTTTGTTCGGCAATTAAGCTTGCAAGCCACACAATTATGAAAATATAGCTTAATACCATGGTCTAAAGCAACAATGCTGATCTTTCTTTTTCTCTTTTTATTTACCTTTTCTCTCTCAAAAACGGGGAGTACAAAAGATTGATGCAACATAAATGTTATCAAGTTAGCTCATACTTTACGATCTTTTTCTGTGGAAAAAAATTTACATGGAAATTTATATTTTCTAGATGAATGTTTTTTAGATTTTTAAATAAAAGATAATTTATCCATATTTTTAATGTATAGAAAAGTGGCTTCCAAATTTGTTACTCATATTTTTTGCATTATTATTATTTTGGATAAATTATTATAATTTATTCATATTTTTATAATATTTTTTAGACTTTTTAGATTTGGAGAAATAGATTATTGAATTATTGGATATTGAATAATGAAGATATTAAAATAAGAATAGGATATTTTAAGAATAAAATTAAACATCTATTTATTAGTTGATGAGAAATAATTTAGTTATTTTTAATAGATAAATTTCTTTCTATTTTATAGGTAAATATTATCTATGAAAAATAACTTATCTATTTTGAAAAAAATGAGAATATAGATAAATTGATTAATAAAGAATTAGTAAATTTTTCATAATATTTATCTATAAATGCTGGCCACTTAGTATATTTGAGTAGCAAAAGATATTTTTATTTTCAATGTATTAAAATATGCCTAGGTACCTAATAAATTTAAAAAAAAAGCAAAAGGTTCAAAATTGAACTAACGATGCTTGAAAATGCAATTTATTTTTTTAGAACTTTTGCTGTCCTGGAGGCTTGCAGTTCCCTTAAGTGATGCTTCACAAAATAGCTTTATAAGGAGCATCTATGAGGATGTACTGCATTTTAAGAGGTTGCAAATGATGCTTCACAAGATAGCTTTATAAAGAGCATCTACGAGGATATACTGAATTTTAAAGGGGTTGCAAATATATAATGAGCAAGAAGAGGAACATAAATGAAAGGGAGTGAGACATTATTTTAAGGCTTGGCAGTCAGTCGGATTAGGTCGGGTTGGGTTTGAATCAATTTGAATCTGACCTGATATCCCAGCATTTTGATCCGAACCGACCTATGATTCGGTGGGTCAACATTTTCTTTATCCATATCCTATTCGATTGGGTATCGAGTTATCCAATCAAGTATCTGTTCTACCTAAATGAGATTTTCTAGATGAAAATAAAACATGGAACAATAGTCCATTACCACTCCAATCTTTAAAGCCTTAATCAAATTTAAAAGTCATAAGGCCCATATTTTATACAATCAGTCTTTAGTTCTTCACTGAGCCACAAAAGGCAGAAGGCCATTTTTCTATTCTATAACTAATTTGGATGCTCATCAATTTAATAATGAGATAGAAAAATAATATAATGGTCAACACGTTGACCAACCTGACCCATTAGGGTTGGGTCAGGTCGGGATCCATATGGATCGGATATAATTGTCAAGTCTAGGTTGAGTTTCTCCCATTTTTTAATTGGGGAAAAAAAAAAAAGAAACGTCTACTTAGATTATGGCTTAAGAGGTTATCTATTGTTTCTAACATTCAAGTTTGGTTTGAAATCTGCTAATTTCTGCAAACTTTTGGTTATGCTCTAAATATGAATATTTAGAATTATGCATTTCCTAGTGCACACAAATAATTGATATGCTAACAAAGAGACTTCTAGATGTGAGTTTTCAGTTCACATAAAAAGAGGATAAGTTTCATGTAGTAGCAGGATCATTAAAATTAAGGGCCCTATGTTACATGGTTGAAAAATATAGAAGTGGTCTAGATTTATTTAGAAGAAAAGAATACTTTTGGCATTAGACCTCAAAGCAAGGATCTAATTTTCAAGATCCTTTCATCAATCAATCTATCGTCAGTAACAGAAAGCAAGCAAAACTTGTCTTTTTATTAAGCCAGAAATGATTAGATCAATCATAACTATTTTATCAAGCTCATTGGTGTCTCATTCTTTATTGGAGGATACCCAATTGCATCACAAGCTAGTCGCCTAGTTTCATCTGTTTGCATCTCCAGCCACTAAATAGATGGTTTCTATATGTGTATACTACGCAAGGGTTTGGATTGTATTTTTCGTGTGAAAGAATTAATTTATCTTTTTTCATAATATTATAAGCCATTGGATCGCACTCCACATGGATCTCCAAGCACTCCAAACTCCATTCATCTGTCTGCATAGATCTCAAAGCAACTATTATATGATTAAACAGTTGATTCCTATAAAAGGAGATGAATCCTTCTTTCGCATGAAAGATATGGCCTAACACACCAAACAAATAGCTTCACTACTGTACATATATTTGTTTGTACATGTAATTGGCCTTAGCTAAGCTATATTATCAACAAAATTGTGAAACTCTCTGGCACCAAATTCCGTATGGATTTTAAGATCATATTTGGCAGAAGACATTGATTTCGGACCACTTACGACCAATTACACAGATTTATCAGAGCAGCTGACCATCCAGATATCAACAGGCAAGGCCACAACTAGTTAACAGAATATACAAGGGTTGTGAACAGCCTTCAAAATTGTAGTGAATATTTGCCAAAAAAAGTAATTGTAAGGAATTAACGTAGAAACACCCAAATCTCATGAAAACAGTTATTTTCTCCCTCTTTTCTAAATACATTACAATATTTTCTTAGGATAATAGATAGATGGAGAGAGAGAGAGAGCAGTACAGGCACTCTCTCTCCAGTAAATTTACCCTTTCTTTTTTTTTTTTTCTTCCCTCTCTCCCCTCCGTATGTCGTTTGACTTGCTACATATTTTGCAAAGGGTTTTGCAAGGCATTGTAGTGGGCGGCGAAGAAGGCGTCGAGCTCCGGCGAGACGAAGAACTCCTTGGGCGGAGGAGCAGGGCAGGGTCTATTCCTCCGCTTCCTCGGGCGGTGGGCACGCCATCTTCGCCGGGATCCGGCACTCCGCCGCCCTCGGCGTCCGGCACACCTCCTCCTCATCCGCATCCTCCGCCGTGGTCTCCACCCGGCCCATCAAGAACCCCGCCGGTAGCGAATTCTTCGTGGACGAGCGGAGAATTTAGCAAGACAAAACCGCCCGGAATTAGAACTAGAATTAAAATTTTGGAAGAGAATTCCAAGAAAGAGAAGTAGGGGGGCGAGGGGATGGGAGAGAGAGATATAGATGTGGGTGTGGGGAGTGGGTACCGGGTTTGGAATTTGTAGCGGAGATTTTTCTGCCGGCCGAGGTTGACCGGAGATAAAAGAAGGGCATCAAATTCACAGGTAGACCGATGAGAAGAATATTTACCGTGTCGGACAGAGCCGCGGGGTTCGCATGGAGGGAGGAATCGGTTATTCTGTTTGTTTTGGTGTGGGTTTTGACTACGTGATTAAACTTGTTCTCGAAGCAAGGCTCATTGCACATGCTTGCTCTCGGAGGAAAAGAAATAATTTAATTGATATTTTTTTTCGAGACATTATAGATTTTGATCATTTTTTTTTATTTTAAGTATTTATTTAGATGTTTGGACCTATGGATTCATTGCTTAGGCCAACACAACCAACTAAACCAGGTTGGACTTTGCCTATTGTTGGGGGTATCACCCAGACCTTGACTAGAGTTGAAGCCCCTGTAAGCTTAGCTAATGTCGAGGATATGTGGTCGAACCCCACCGACCTGACCTCCTAGGCCGAGGATGAGAAGGAGGCTAGCCTAATTAGACAAACAACTTGATCTGAAAGTGGATTGATCCCTTGGTCATGATAAGCCAGATGAGGCAACTATAACTGTATAGAATGAATTCAAGCGACGGCCAGGCAATAGCTAGCCCACTCCGTGTGCCAAACATAGGATGTAATTTCCATTAGTGCAATTCACGCAAACCTCCTACAACAGCCACCATTCAAAGCAAGAAGGGCCACAGCTCCCCCTCTATAAGTAGAGGAGAAAAGGGGGATCCTAGATAAGTCTCAATCCTTCACAAACTCTCCTTTCTTTCTGTCCCTTTCTATTCTCTGATTATTCATTGACTTGAGCATAAGAGGGTCCCCTGAAAACACCTCCAATCAAAGATTTTATGAGTAGGTCTGCTCTGCACTAACCGGCATCGTCCATTTCGGCTCACTCCAGTCCAGACCAACCTCAACCTCAGCTCAGCACTCGTGAGACTCACTAACCTCAAAGTTAGCTCGAGAATCAATAGCAATGGATTGGTGCTAGAGGATGGGTGGTCTATAGCCCCATTTTCTATAGAGAGAATCTATTCTAGCCACTATGAGATCATGAAGAGGAACATCAAATGCTTCACACTGCTCTAATGACACTTTATCAAAACTTGCAGTGCCGGATCCCATTGAAGCACCAGCTCCACCCCAATAAGCACCTGCGGTGACCAACGAGTTCAATCTGCTCATCTAACAAGTACAGGCGCTTATCAGCACATGCAAAAAATGCAACAAGATGCCGTGGCCCAACTGCTACCCACAGCACTTAATAGTCCATGGCCCAATCTTTGGATCGACAATCTCCTCCCTACAGTCCGAGGTAGGGGCATCCTAGTGACCACAATCGACTTGGAAGCCTCGATCATGGGTGCAAAAGGCACTCTCCAACCCTACAGTCAGGCAAAGACTTGACCATGGGACATTATTCACCTCAGCACTCGGACCATCAAACTATCCGAGATGTCGAGGTAGAAGAAACTTTAGGAGTTCAACTGACGAATTGAGGCACTTCAGGATCAAGCTCGGCTCCAAAATGGTGAGTTAGACTTCAAATGTTGACCCATCTTTCACCAAGAGGGTAATGGATAAATCAATGCTGCCTCGATTCAAAATATTACAATTGGAGCCTTACAATAGGACCACTGACTCTATTAACCATCTAGAGAGTTTTAAGGCTCTCATGCTCTTCTATGGAGCCACTAATGGCATCTTTTGCTGAGCCTTTGCATTTATTCTCCAAAAGGCTAGGAAGTACTGGTACTCCAACCTTTGGCTAAGTTTGATCGACTCTTTCAAGTAGCTTAGCTAAGTCTTCACAGTGCACTTTATCAGCAGTCAGAAACAGTACCATAGCTCAGATTCTCTCATCAATATCATACAGAAGGAATGCGAATATCTTAGAGACTGTAAGCCACTTCAATGCGACCACTTTGGAAGGCGGAGACCTGGACCAATTGGTTCACATATCCACTCTCAAAGATAGGCTTTGCAAGAACCAGTTCCTCTTCTCTCTAAAGAATAGGTATCCAAAGACTTTATCGAGATGTTGGTTAAGCAAAAAATATATGAATATCGAGAAGGCCATGGAGTTACATGAGAAGTCGCCAGGCACAAAACCTCCTAAGAAGAAGGAAAGTGGTGAAGACAAAAGGGCGAACCAAGGTATGAAGGGCACCAAAGTGGGAGGAGGTTGTATTGGTTATGGATTCCTAGCAACAACCAATCAAGACACCACCCGAGAATCATCGATCCTGAACTGGACCTCAAACATTCAAGACCTATATCCCTCTTAATGAACCTCAGGCCATAATACTTATGGAGATAGAGGGCCAAGGCGATCTTCTCTAACCTCGAAGGATGCTGACCCTAAGTTATAGCATAATGCCAGTAAATACTGCGGGTACCATCGCAACTATGGCCACAATACTAAGGAGTGTATGCAGCTTTGTGATGAGATCAAGACATTCATTAGATGAGGTCGGCTTAGGTGGTACATGGATGTGTGGTCAAATTAGAATGATGCATGAACTAACCCAAAATCCAAAGGAAATCCTTAGAATTGACCTACAATGGGTGTCATCAATACGATCTCTAGGGGCACGTCGGCAGCCCAAGTAGAAGCCATGGCCAAGCTAAGGAGGAAGGCACATCGAAGAGGCAAAGCCACTAGCTCGCATCATTGAAGTCATGCTCCACAACTTCATTTGAAAGCCTATCACTTGCTGGTTTGGTCTCTCGTGGGTCATCATTACGGATAATGGCTACTAGTTTGACAATGCGAAGTTCAAAGAGTTCTATGAGGAGCTTGGAATTGCATATAACTTAACGTTAGTGGCCCATCCATAAAATAATGGAGAAATCAAAATAACTAACCAAACTTTGTTGCAGGGATCGAAGATCGGGTTGGGCCAAGCTAAAGGCCTCTAGGTGAAAGAGCTCTACAACATGTTGTGGGCTTATCGAATGATGCAACGAACCCTTGCTGGAGAAAAACTCCATTCAACCTCACCTTCAGGAATGAGGGATACCTCTTAAGATTGGCCTCCCATCACTTTGGACCAGGAACTTGGGAACTTATTACTAATAATGCACTCTATGGCTGCAATAAATAAAAGGCTTCTTTAAAACTCACATCAACTCTATGTGCTCTAAATAAAAGTTAGCAGGATATGTTAGAGTTGAGACGACAATGAGCCGAGTCTCATTCAAGCACAAGATCGATGAAGCTTGACCTAGGTCACCTGGGATACCCCCGAGCGGGATCCCTATGCTCCTCGCTTGAGTACAAGTTAAGCTGGAGATGGGCCAGCCTCATTCGAGCTCGAGGTCGGTGAAGTCCAACCTGGGTCACTTAGGATATCTTTGAGTGGGATCCCTATGCTCCTTGCTCGAGCTCAATTTGAGCCGAAGATAGGCTGGCCTCATCTAAGCATGAGGTCAATGAAGCCTGATTTGGGTCGTCAGAATAATCCCGAGCAAGTCCCTATTCTCCTTGCTCGAGTGCGAGTTGAGCCAGAGATGGGTTGACCTTAGATGTGTGCCCTAGATGCCAGATCGGTTGACACATTCCTGTACATATCTAAGGGCAAAATTATAATTTTGACTATAAATGAATAAAAGGGTTATTCTTCTATCACATTGTGTACATTGTGTCTGTGATACATCCTTTGAGTTAGTGAAAATGTTAATTCATATTTTCAAGAGTTGAAAATTTAAGGCATGAATTTACATAACTAACTCATAAACTGCTCCTGACCATAGGATCATCACAAGGATGGTGATCGATCTGAAAGGTTGGTGTACGATCGCTTTCTTAGGGTAGATAAGTCTTGAGTCTACGGTGTGGAGACACCGGAGCGAAAGTACAGGTATTCGTTGAGAATGAAAGTACTGAGCGTAACCACCTCGAGCAGTCATAAGGAAGTCTACCTTCTCGTCGATGACTAGCTCGATGCTGCAGTTGTGTGTCTAGTTCTTTGACTTGAGGTGCATCGGTGGTTCACCTTGAGTGTGTTATAGTTTGACTACACCATAACTCGGTCTCCTAGTCATCCAGAATTCTGAGGTGTATGTTGGCTGTAACATATTCATTGTAGGAATCAGATCGCATCAAGATGGGATCTATCAACCTCAGTAGATGAGAGGAGTAGTCCTATGATGATCGAAAGATCGAGTCCTTAAGCCCATGGCCATGGCAGAGAGAAATAATGGAAAGAATTTTCATTGGGGTTTCACATTGGACTCGGATTGATTGATTGATTCATATGACTGATGTTGGGTTTGACGAGTTCACCTTAACCCTAATTCAGTCGGGACTCATGATAGAGGAACTCAATCACACAGGTAGCTACACCGAGAGGTTCGTCTTCAGTTCTGATGGGTTGCCACCACATACTGTTAGGTGTCACTGATGGATTTTGAAAGCAATTAGAATGATTTTGATGATCGATCATTCTAATTATTTGAATCAGAAGAGTTCTGATCCATCGAAAGGAGTTTCGATGATGTCGATGATGAGATCACGACATATCTCATTACCATACAGAATTGAACCTAACTGGGTCACACATACAAGGGTTAGGTCTGGATTTCATCAATTGGGCTAGCCAATTGATTTGGATAAGATCCAATTAGGTTCAAAAAAATCGTGCTAGCACTCGATTGAGCCTAACTTTCTCCTC
>KE505102.1:569884-587103 GCA_000441515.1 Elaeis oleifera
CTAATTTTAATTAAAAAAAATTAGATGAGGATGTGAAAAAGGCTTCTAAATATATAAAAAATTATTTAAAAATATTTCTCACATGAAGAATAAGGGGGCGCAGAGAAAGAAGGTGTAAGAGATTCGAATTCGAATTATTTTCTCATCCAATTAGATTCTTAATCCAACCAAATTAAGTTAAACCCAATTAGACTATTAAACCTAATCTAATTTGATAGTAAATAGCTTCAATTAAATTTTAATTAAATTAAAAATTAATCGAGCTCAAATTCTGATCATATTAGGAATCGAACATCCTTAATGATTAGATCATCTCATAACCTAATCGAGTCAAACCAAATTGAATTCAATTCAATTAGATTTGATCCAAAACTTAATGCTCAATCAAATTAAATTAATTAGCAATCTAATTACTAATCAATCTTCCTATAATTTATCAACAATTAGCAAATTGATTTATTATAACTTTTGCATAGGATTAATCATCAATCGAATTGACTGTTTTACCCTAGAACGATTCTTAATTGTTGATCAGCCATATGATCAGTTAGATATTTTTTTTGAGTGTAATCTCATAGATTCAAATCTAAGTCAGTAATATAAAATAATCTTTCTATACTAATCAAAGTGACCATCTAGCAATGATACCTGACGTCCGGATAGGTCGAAAGATTGAAAAGCATCACTCAAGAACCTATTGTTATATGGTTATCGTATAATTCATCTCTTTGACCTAAATGCTTAAGATGACCTAGGGTTTAACTATCAACTCTGATATGGTCATCCACATTATATTTTAATTTTAAATCAATCACATGGATTATCCTGGTCAAATTTACTGAATTGAAACACACTGATACATTAACTCTTACTTATTCGGAGGATCAATTCCATCTTGACTCATATACCGACTCGTAAGTACTTGACTGTGCCCAAAAATCTTTATCACTGAATTAAAATTCAGATAGTCTGACACCAAAGCATAGTGAGTTGTTTGTAAGTCACCATGGTGATCTCAGATCGGAGGAACACTTATACCCATATCCTTCATGAGTTACTCTTGACAGTAGAGTGCTCAGCAATTGATCACGTTCAATGAAATGTACTCCTACGTCTTACTTGCATGCCATGCTAATATCTCCACACTCCTTGGTGAAGAGGACAACCAACGTATGTGGCACACAACGATCTATACTTGATATAACTATCATCCTAATAATAGTATATCATTTGATCGTGAACTTAAGGTTTAAAGACTAAACGATATATCCTCCTATATCGAATCAAATAGTCCTAAGGACTTCATCACATAACAGAAGTTCAAAATAAAATATACACAGTGATAAAAAAACTAATAATATTTATTAATTCAATAATTATATATAATTATAATAATAAGCTCAACTATTAACAGGCTGACGATTGGCTTTGGGACATAATTTTCAACAGTAATAATATCCTCCTCTGGCATCTATATTCATAGGTCCATATACATCGCTATGTACTAGGCCTAGAACATCACTGGCTCGCTCATTTTTTTCTTAAAATGTGACTTGATCATTTTACCAAGTAGATAGAATTCACAAATTGATAATGATTCACAATCATTAATTTCAAAGACATCCTCCTTGATTAACATGTCTATCCTGTTCTTGTTCACATGACTCAGCCTACAATGTCAAAGATAAGAATTGCTAATATTATCTATCTTAGGATATTTGTTCAATGTGTACTTTACACCAACAAGCTGTGATAGTAAGTATATGCCATGTTTCAATTATCCTCACATGATTTTAGTATCATTCATAATGATATTGCAAAAATCATCCTTTATTAAAATTTAACTAAGTTTGGCCAAAAAGCCTACAGAGATGATATTCATCATAAAAGAAGGACAATAATGATACTCATCTTACATGACACTACTAGACTTGAAACAAACTGCATAGTTTCTAGAGCTAGAATTGGAACAAGGCTTCCATCTTTAATGTTCAGGAACCGCTTGTCTTCTATAAACTTTTTATTGATCTGTAGTCTCTGCAATAAATTATAAATATTAATTAAACTTTCGATATCCAATACTCGGGTAGTAGTATTATAGACAGAGAAATTATAAGGAGTTATCATATAAGTCCCGTGTGAAGCAACAGATTGCTTACTTGTTTTGTTCTTTGGCCTATTTGGATCAAGGAAAGCTATATATACGGGATAGTTCATCTTCTAATGATCCAGCTTCTTACAGAAGAAGCATTCTGCTTGGCTCTTATCAACCTTCGACTTTTTGCCCTGTTTCGACTTTGGATCGATGGCATGAATCTTTTGCACCTTCTTCTTCTTTCCTCTCTTGGAGAAATGATGACCTACAGATGATCCTCCCACAACATGCATCAGCTTCTTCTAGAGCTGATGGTCCTTCTTGAATGTCTGCAGCAATCCTAGCAAATCATGATAATTCACTGCAGGCTTGATCATTATATAATGACTCAAGAAGGATAGATAGGACTTCGATAGCAAGTTTAGGATAACATCCTTGCCCAACTATTCATATAACAGAAAGTCAAGTTTGCTCAAATGTTCAATCTACTCGATCATGTATAATACATGATCTGTGACTGACGCTCCTTCTCCCATACGGGCATTAAACACAAAGCAAGAGGTCTTATGTCTCTCAGCATTCTCAAGGGTGCCGAAGGACTCATTCAATAATTGAATCATCTCCTTGGATTGCACATCTTCAAACTTATAGCTAAGTTTCTCGTTCATAGCTACTCTCATGATGCAACGCACTATAGTGCGGTCATTGAGCCATTTCATATAAGTGTCTCTCATAGTACGGGGTGCATTAGCCACAGATTCTTCGAGTACAGAATCCGTAAGCACGTACAAAGTCCTTTTATGCTCCAGAATGATCTTTAGCTTTCGACACTAGCTATCAAAATTTGATCCAATAAGCTTGTCATTGTCCAACAGAGATCGGAACGATTATGTATTGGCCATAGCTGAAAAGAAGAAAATCAAAAGCCTATTTAATATATGAATTATTTTAATCCTAAAGACATAGACTTTAGTCTAAAAGTTCTTTCACTACTTTATACGAATTGGTATCCTCTACCTCCAATTCGAGAAATTACATTAATCTCTTAGTGGGTACTAAAATCTACACAGATTGCATTCGGGCCCGAGTGTGGCTCGGCTAACCTTAATGCATCCATGGATAGGTTCTTAACCAATTATTTTACTAAACAATTTCTAGCAATAAGATTTTGTTCTAGGCATCTCTTCAGCAAGTGTGTGGTGCCTCCACTGAAAATCTTGATTAGGTCCAACCATTAACATGACTACACTAAGTGCATCCAATAAATGAATATCCAGATCTGAGTATGGCTCGATCAATCTGACCATTGATCTGAAGGGCACAACAAGGTGGTCATATAATGAATGATAATTTCAATACCTAATGGACACCAGACGTGTGACACTTTCAATGCCTTTTTAAAATATTGGATACATTATTATGCATCTTAATAGGAGGCTATGAACTAGTTATCCCCATAACTGTATCATTTTAAGGACCTAATAATTTAAAAAATTGATTTAATGATTTAAGAATAAGAAACAAAATTGACCTATGAGTCATAAATCCTCCCACTAGCTTCATCAAGTCATGAAGAGGACTTGATATAAGCTGGTCTAAAGACACCTAAATTAGTCACACTGATTTACCTTAATGGCATGAGTTAGCTTGAATCAATCAGTGACCTAATCAAAATATGATCTATCGAATTAGCCAGGTAAATGAGATCGGTGGGAGGGTCTACCTCGACTTACCTTAGATACCATCAAAATGATCAGGTAAGCGGACCACCAATTAAAAACCATCAATCGAATTATCTTACAATATTACCAAACTTATCTTAGACACCAATTGATCGATTAGTTTCAATTCTTTCAGCCAAAAGACTCAGACTAAACCTTTGAGCCATAATTATGGTCCAATTAATATGGTCAAAAATATGGACTTGATCAAGCTACAACTATTGAGGTTGATCTAGAGAAATCTTAACCTAATCTAATTCAATATTTGATTAGATATAATCAATTTTTTAATTGATCCATATTTATTTCTAACCATAGGTCTAACTAGTTAGATGATCTAATTCATGCTAACCCATTGTCCATCATTTTATGAGGTGTCTTAAGATCTTCAATTTTCAAGTTTAGATCCTTTTAAAATTTAATTTCAAATTAAATATGTGAAACATGTATTTCAGTTTATAGAACTATTTTACTAGAGTTTCAAGTGAAGCATACCATATATTTCAAATCAAAATCTAATTTTTAAATCTATGTTTAATAATTAAATATGTATCAATTTCATGTATACATCATACGTATCACAAAAAATTCATATTCTACATCATATGTAACATATAATTCGGATCATAAAATCTAATTTTTATGTCTAAATTTATTTTGTTAAAATTATAATTAATTATAAATTATTTTAGATCTAATCTAAATATATTTATGATCAAAATAATTTTAAAATTCTTTTCGCTATTCTTCATCATGAGATTTGATCATAATAGCACCCCTACACATCATAAGAGCATCCCATTGAATAGAAAAAGAAGATCTTTAAATCCCACTTGCTCTTATGACTGGATGGCTTGATGATCTTCTCAATTCGAGTACCAGGCTATTAAGATTTAAAATCTAATTTGAAAAATAAGTATATCACTATGTAAATTGTCAAACAAACTAGGTATGCATATGAATATGATCATATCATACATGTTATACATCTAATCCTATTAGATCATGGCATCATATACAATATTTCAGATCTGAAACTAAATTTATACAATATATAAAATAATTAATTTAGATATAAAATAATATAAAAATTTATTACAAATAAATGTATGATTGCATAGAAAAATTTTGGTTAGAAATGTGATTAAACATGCTTTGATATTATGCTGAAATCAGATCTAAAACTTTATCAAACAAATTCAGATCTGAGCCTAATTCAAATATCAATTCTCTAATTAAATTATATCATAAAATCCTATCAAAATAGATTTAAATCTATGAATAATCAGGTATTAAATCAGCATAAAAATCTGCATAGAAAATTCTGCTAAAACAGATTTTCAGCAATTTGGATTCAGGAGCTGATTTCAATTCGATACTTTGATCAAAACTAGATAAAAATATACAGAAGATATTAGAAGAACTAAGTTTTAATTATATCAAAAATTTACATTTAAAATCAGATCAGAAAAAATAAAAAAATCTTAAAATTTGACTATGAGATCATGACATATAGGCCTGACTCTGATACCAGTTGAAGAAAAAATTCGTCCGATCGCATCAAAAGTCAGAAAGATAGAATAGATTAGTAATTAAAATTATCATAATACTTATAAATTCTAACCTTGATTTACAGTGAAAAATAATCAAGATTGAAGAAGCTTCTCGATCAATATGCTTCATGAGATCCGGATGCACGGATCCTCTACTTGCGTGCACTTTAAACGCTATGAATTCTTTCTTCAGAGAGGAAGAAAAGAATACTTGAGATCGAATCTCAAGCTTTCGAAACAGCCTACACGCCATCTCAAAGAAGGAAGGATGCCAAGAGGAGAGAGATGCCTAGTGCTAGGTGACGTCCAAGAGAGAGGGGACGCTCACACTAATGGATCTCCATGCCAAGCCTTTGGTTGATTTATTTCCTCCTTCTCCACACCCCTTCTTATATAGGCAAGAGGTCCTAGATCAAATCAAACATCTTTGGATACTAGGAAAGAAATTTCTATGTTTGAATCAAATCCAAACTTCATAAAGCACAAGGATTCTTAATGCGAGTAGGAGATGTATCTCCTTCCATTATGGCGCATATCCAAACGGGATGGGACTATTTCCAGCCCCTTTCTATCCACCTAGGCTAGCCCACATGGAGAGAAAATATTCAAGAAAAGTGGCTAAGTGCACCAAATCAGATTTGGATCAATTTGAATTCAAGTTGAATCCGATTCGAACCAATTTCAAAAAAGCTGCTGATCCTAATCCAATTAGGATTCTTGTTCAAATCCAACTTGATTAATTAACCTCATCAAGCCTTAATAAAATTAAATATAATTAGATTAGATATGATCTAAAGTAATTAGAACTCAATCCATTTTTCTATAATCACTTGGATCATTGATTTGATTTAATTCATCCTCAAAATCAAACCCACACCTCATGCGCAGTGCTAATTGAGCACAGTCAGTGTTTAATTCATATGATTGATAACTTAATTCTCAATCAAGTTAATCTATATATTCAATTAAGTCTCATAAATTAAATATATAATATTTGATCAATTTTTTTTACGTTATTTGATTTTTGTGTGCGACTCCATAAATTCAAACACTAAGTCGATAGCATAGAAACTCATTCTTATACTAATCGAAGTGACCATCTAGCAATGATATCTAACATCCGGATAGGTTGAATATTTATAAAGTAATATTCAATAATCTTGACATATAGTTACCATATAATTTATCCCTTTGACCCTAATGCTCAAAGTGATATAGGATTTAACTGTCAATCCTGAAGCAGTCATCCACATCGTACTTCAATCTTTCAAATCTATCACATAGATTATTCTGATTAAGATTTTACTAAATTGAAATACAATGATGCATTAACTCCTATAATTTAGAGGGATCAATCTTATCTTAATTAACACACAGACTTTTCAAGTACTTGACTGTACCCAGTAGCCTTCCGTCACTGCATTAGAAATGTAGGTAGTCTGGTACCTAAGCACAGTGAGTTATTTGTAAGTCACTATGGTGATCTCAGGTCTGAAAAATATTTATGCCCATATATTTTGTGAGCTGTTCTTGACAGTAGAGCGCTCGCAGGTGAATCACTTGTTCAGTGACGATGTACTCTTACATCTCATTTGTATGCCATACCAGGTCGCCACACTCCTTGGTTACGAGGATAATCAACCTATATGGCATACAATAACCTACACTTGATAAGCGTCATCATCCTATTAATGATGTATCATTTGGTTATGAATATATTTAAGAACTATTCGATAAATCCTTCTTTATCGATCATTATATAGTTCTAAGAACTTTATCACAACACAAGAGCTCTATTAAAAAAGATGTAAATCTTGTGATGAAAAAGTCAAAATTATTTTATTCATTGATCAATAATTTATATATAAATTAATTATTATAATAAGTCGATTGGCTTTAGGACATAATTTTCAACTTTTTCATTCCAAAAAGAAGATGGTGCCTCTAATTCTTGCACCAAAAACTAGACAGAGTCCCAACCCCTTGGGACTCAGTCAAATGGGTGTGGGTGAGGCTTGGAGGTGCCAACACTTGGCTGTCCCTCCATGGCTTAACCTAATCCAAGTCATCCTCAATTAGGTTATCATATAAATAAGGTTCTAAATCAAATCTAATTTGATTTAGGAGTTAGGGTTAGCCACATGTACTAGCATGCCAATTAGCAACCCAATTTAGATCCAACATTCTATGACCTATTCCAAATTGATCCTTGATCAAATCTATTACGTGTGTGACCCATTGGGTTTCATATCTTACCAACAGTAGGTCCAGGTGCATGTTGACATAATTTAATTAGACCCTTTTCAATTAATTTAGGTCAAATTCATGTCAACCCAAGTTGATCAATTAGAACTCTTTCTGATTGATTCATGAATTAATCTTTTAATTATAAATACCTACAAGTCATGATTGATATCTAGAAATGTATTATGACTATCCTAAAGATAAAAATTTGATAAAATAGCAAATATATCCTTCAATGGCAAGTTATCTTGCAATTCAATATTCGATCATACCTCATTTTGAATATGCAATGAGCACGAAAACATGTCAAACCCAAACACATATTCATATGCTTCTCAATCTTCTGGTGAAGACTCTATTGATAAAACATTAGAAATACTTTCTAATTTTCATCTTGCTTTAATCAAAAGCTTCCTGAGTTATCACTAAATAAGATCACATAGGATGTTATTTCTTCTTACTAAGAGTAATTAATTCTTTGTTGACCTATTCATAATCTCCATGCACACTTCACCGTATCCAAAATATTCCACATATATCTTAAAAAGTCATGTTAGGGTATAAACCAAATATAGATCTATATGCGTAAGATGCTATGGTGGTCTCAGATCTAAGGATCACTTATACAATTTTTACTAGAGAATCATCTTTTGACATGTAAGTAAGATTCAATAAGATATTCTTTTATGGATCAATTTAGTGAATTCATTCTCTAATGAACACCCACATTTCTGTATTAGTATCTTCACACAAGTGATTATGAGATCAATCACCTCTCTATTGAGTATGCATAGGATATGCCAGTTTTATCAGAATCATTGATCTTCGACTCAATGATCTAATGATTGAAAATATTTTAGATTAAGATTTTAAATTTTAAGTCTTATTGGTATGATCTCATCATGGTCTTAAAACCATTGCCCTAGTCTATAGGATTCATCTCAATCTTTAAATAAGATGCAACGAATGATGAAACAAATACCATATTTATTTATAAATAAATAATGTCAAAAATATGAGCTGGAAGATATTATAAAAAAATTTCTATCGCATCAACTATGCGATTGGCTTGCAGGCACTAATCTTTCAACCTCCCACTTACACCAAAGCCAATCATCTTTATATTTAATACCCATACAATCAAGGTAGTGATCAAACTACTACTTAGAAAATGCATTAGTGAATGAGTCTACTATATTATTCTTTGTATTTACTCATTCTATAGTCACATCTTTTCTTTCGATAATTTTTCAAATGAGGTGAAAGCTCCTTAGAATGTGCTTGGATTTATGATGAGACATTGGTTCCTTTGCTTAAGCAATAGCCTCAATATTATCATAATAAAGTGGCATGGGTTATTCAATCTTTGAAACCACATTCAACTCGGTGATGAATTTCTTCATCCAAATAGCTTCTATAGCAGCTTCATAGCAAAAATGTACCCTACCTCAATGACTAATTCAGCTACAATCTACTGTTTGAAACTTTTTTAACTCACTGCCCCTTTATTCAGAATAAATATATATCCTAAAATAGATTTGCTATCATCTAGATCAGATTGAAAGTTAGAATCTGTATAGCCTTTTAGTTTCAAATTTGATCCACCATATATGAGAAAAATATCTTTAATCCTTCTTAAGTACTTAAAAATATTTTTCACAGCTTTTCAATGATTCTCATCTGGATCAGCATGAAATCTGCTAGCTATGCCTAAAGCATAAGCCACATCATGCCTGATACATATCATGGTATACATAATAGATTTCACAGTCGAAGCATAAGGGATAGAACTCATTCTTTCTCTCTCTTCAAGTGTCTTAAGAGACATCTTCTTGGAGAGATGTATGCCTTGATTCATAGATAAGTAACCTCTTTTATTCTCTATATTGCATCTTTTCAATACAAGATCTATATACCTAGAGTGGAACAAGCCTAGCATCCTCTTACATCTATCTCTATAGATCTTTATACCAAGTATATAGGATACATCTCCCAAATCTTTCATAAAAACTTCTTTGATAGCCAAATTTTGATTGATTGCAATATTGAGATATTATTCCCAATAAGAAGTATGCCATCTACTTATAAACCAAAAAGATAAGGGCACTCCCGCTAGTCTTCTTATATATACATGATTCATCTATATTTTTGATAAAGCCAAACTCTTTGACTGTCTTATCAAAATGGATGTTCCAACTCCTGGACACTTGCTTTAATCAAAAAATAATTTTTTAAGCTTGCATACTTGATTTACTCTCCCATTAGAGACAAATCCCTCTAGCTGAGACATGTAAATCTCTTTCTCAAGAAAACTATTAAGGAAGGCTATTTTCATATCCATTTACCAGATCCCAAATCATAATATATAGCTATAGAAAGCAAAATCTAAATATATTTGAGCATTGCTACTGATGCAAACATTTCATTATAGTCAATTTCTTGCTTTTATCTGAAATCTTTTGCCACTAGCTTAGCTTTGTATGTTTCAACTTGGCCATCTGCTCCAATCTTCTTCTTGAAGATCCATTTACATCTTATTGGGGTTACACCCTCAGGCACATCAACCAAAATCCATATTAGGTTGAGATACATGGAGTCTCTTTTGAATTTCATGGCTTCAAGCTATCTATCAGAGTCTTTACTTATAACTGCTTTCGAATAGGTCAGAGGATCATCATCCTTAATGATTTGGGTCTTGTTGTCATTCCCAATGACAAACCCATATCGCAGAGGTACTTTGCGTAATCTATCTGATCTTCGAAGAGGAGATATGTGTCATAGATGAACCTCATCAATAGGTACTTTGGTTGAGGAGTACCTTATGGACTATCCATAGGTGGTAGTGGGATATTCTGTAGGTCTTGAACTTCTCCAAGTTCAACATTTCGCCCACTATCTTTTTCATAGATAAATTTTTTTTCATAAAAGTGGTATGTCTACTGACAAATATGTTTTGTTTAATAGGATGATAGAAATAATATCCCATACTCTCCATGGGATAACCTACAAACCAACATATATCTGATTTAGTACCAAGCTTATGTCTAAATTTTTTTTGACATAAGTAGGACAGCCCCATATCTTAAGATGTTTAAAATTGGATCTTTTTTCTTTTCATATCTCATATGGAGTGCTAGGAATAGATTTAGAATGCACCTTATTTAAAATGTATGCAGTAGTTTCTAAGGCATATCTTCAGAAAGAGATAGGAAGATCAGTGAAGTATATTATGGACCGCACCATATCTAATAAAGTATGATTTCTCTTTTCTGCTCTACTATTTAGTTGTGGTGTATAAGAAGATGTCCATCCAGAGAGAATATCTTTATTTTAAGATGATCGAGAAATTCACTAGTTAAGTATTCTCCTCCTTGATCAAATTGAAGAATTTTAATATTTTTTAAATTTATTTCTTAACCATATTTTAATACTCTTTAAACTTATCAAAGATTTTAAATTTATATTTCATTAAATATATATATCCAAACCTTAATAAATTATTTATAAAAGTGATAAAATACGAATATCCTCCTTTGGCCTGAGCTGTCATTGGCCCACATACATCTGAGTGTATAAGACCTAATAACTCAGTTTCCCTTTTTCTATGTCTAGAAAATGAAGATTTGATCATTTTTTTCATAAGACAAGATTCATAAGTTCCTAATAATTCAAAATCATAAGGATCAAAGAACTCTTCTTTATACAACTTGTTTATCTTTGACTCACTAATATTACTAAGTGGGCAGTATTAGAGATATGTGACATTTATATCTTCTCTCTTTCTCTACTTATTTATATCAATTTGAAAAATATAATCATTGAGTGATAGAATAAAAAGATCATTAACCACATATGCATTATCAAAAAATTTATTAGATCAAAAAATAGAGCAACTATTGCCCTTTGTATTTATTCAAATCTTTATTGTAATAATAAAGGTACGAAATAATATTTCTAATGAGCCTTAGCATATAGAAATAATCTTCTAATTCTAACATCTTACCTGAAGGTAATTTCAATGAGTATGTTCCAACAACTTCAGTATGAATAGACTCTTCACTAGCATCGAAAAGCTCAAAGTCACCCTTATTTAGGCTTCGAATTTTCTGTAGTCCCTATAATGATTTGCATAAATGAGAACTACAGATAGAATTACCCAAGAATTAGATACTGAATCACTCAATGAAAAACTAGTATATATCATATATAGACCTTTGGATGCAACATTTGTATTCTACTTCAGACTTGCAAGATAGCTCTTGCAGTTTCTCTTTCAATGACCCTGCTTGTCGCAATGGTGATGGGTATCATCATTCTTCTTCTTGAAGATGTCACATTTAGAGTTTAACCTCTTCTTGTTCCAACCTTCTTGCCTGCCTTCTTCTTAGAGATCTTATCCATAAAAAAAGAGGAGCCTTATCACTCTTGTAGTGGCTCCCAGCTATCTTTAACATGTTAAGTAGCTTTGGTAGACTAGTATTCAACTTATTCATATGGTAATTTATGACAAACTATGAGAAGGACTCTAAGAGTGACTGCAGTATCAAATCCTGACTGAGCTTTCCGTCCATGACAAATCCTAATTGACCCAATCAAGTAATTAAGTCAATTATCTTTAGCACATGGGTTTGTACAGATATGTCCTCACCCATCCTTGTACGGAACAACTACTTTGATATCTTATATCTGGTAGTCCTGCTCTCTCCATACAACTTCTTAAGGTTGAGTAGTATGGATTGAGGATCCATATTTTTATGTTGCCTCTGTAATTTATTACTCATTAAGACTAACATGATACATTTGTTGATACTCTGATACCAATTGTTGCGGTAGAAAGAAAGAAGAAATAAAAGAGAATATAATCAAATATGTGGATCAGCCCAAGGCTTACCTGCATGGGACATGCAAGCTTCACTTTGAGAGAAAATAACAAGTAAAAGAGAATATCATATACTCTCAACTCTCATACACAATCCTCTCTCAACAAGAAGCACTCATCCTCACAAAAGCTCTCACAAAATCCTCTTACAAAGAGAGCCTCTCACAGACCTACCGAGTCAGGATCCTCGATGCCCCTAGATGCTTCCTATGATGTTCTCAGTCACTACATCATGCCTCAGCCTCTGCCCCTACACTCGTGGCCACTTATACGATTGTTTTAGGATACTCTCGACTGGTGTTGATGCCCTGACGTAGCTGCTAATGCCAAGCTGCTCTTTCATTGCTCCACAGTATCTTAAAACTCTTTTATAAACTCAAAACCTAGTCTGGATCGAAAACATACTCTCATCAAGACTCAACAATGTTTGTGACCATCCGATCATGCCCGCAAAGCTACCTGAGCCATCCGATCGTGCGCATCAATCACCCGATCATATCGCACACCCTTGCCCACCGTCTAATCTCAATCGCACATGACGCCACCATCGGATTATGCAAATATGTCCTTTGGACTGCAATAACAAGATATAGATTGTGGCGGTCCACGTGTGAGGTGTGGACTATGACACCTCCCGCAGTCCACCGTGAATCATGATTCAAAACTGTGCGGGAGTGGACTGCACGCATTTGCGCACCCTCGCCCTGTAGTGGCCTGGGCCGCATGCTGTAGGCCCCCTGGGCCACATGCTGTAGGCCCCCCAGGCCATGTGCTATGGGCCTTACAGGCCCGTGGGGCACACCTGTAGGCCTTATGTGCCTATGGGCTGCATCTCTGAGCCTGCGCACCTGCCCGACCTATATGGGCTCCTCCGTCTGGGCTCTACTATGGTGGGTTTCGCTGTTGTAGGTCAAATTCGAGGTGTCAAATTTCGATAATATTCACTTTGACTCGACATTCGATCTCCATCTGACTTTGAGAGCTTTTGTATGATCTCGCCCCATTCCTGGCTAAATACCTGATTGCTCATGGATGGACAAATATGAAAGTCGAGCTAGGCTGCTCGATCCCATCTCCATCATATGCTTTGATCTGAGATCTGCTTGGAGTAGCCTCCTGATGACGTCATGTATCATTCTCCTGAGTCTCCCATCTCGTGCTCGATTCACCTCCACTTGGAGCTCCATCTCATATTGGGCTCCCATTGGCATCTTCCATATTAGATGGCTTCTCCTTGCATAATTAAGCATTGATCAACTCTTGGCAGTTGATCTCCATCTTGATTGTGCCTGCCTTCTTCATCTTCAATCTTGATCAACACTACTGCAACCTAGACAATAGCAAGCTCTAGCACCAATCTGGCTTTAATACCAATTATTGAAGCTCTAGTACCAATTATTATAGTAGAAAGAAAGAAGAATAAAAAAGAACACAATCAAATACGTGGATCAGTCCAAGGCTTACCTCCACGAGGCATACAAACTTCACTATGAGAGAAAATAACAAGTACAAGAGGAGATCATATACTTTCAACTCTCATATATAAATCTCTCTCAACAAGAAGCACTCACTCTCACAAAAGCTCTCACAAAATCCCCTTGCATGGAGACCCTCTCACAGGTCTACGGAGCCAGGGTCCTCGATGTCTCTAGATACTTTCAATGATGCTCTCAGCTACTACATCATGCCTCAGCCTCTGCCCCTACACTCACGGCCACTCACACGATCGTTCTAGGACACTCTCGACTAGTACTGATGCCCTGCCATAGCTGCTAATGCCAAACTACTCTTTCTCTGCTCCATAACCTCTTGGACCTCTTTTATAGATTCAAAACCCAGTCTGGATCAAAAACATACTCTCATCAGGACTCAACAATGTCTTTGACCATTCGATCATGTCTGTATAGCCACCTGAGCCATCCGATCCCACACATCAATCGTCCGATCACACCTCGCACCCTTGCATGCTGTCTAATCACAACCGCCACCATCGAATCGAGCAAAATGTCCCTTGGACCATGATAAATAGGATATAGACCATGGTGGTCCATGCATGAGGTGTGGCCTGTGGCACCTCCCACGGTCCATCATGGACTGTGATTCAAAACCGCACATGTCTGCACACTCACGTGCTGGCCCAGCACATTACAGCAGCCTGGGCCACGCACTGTAGGCCCCCTTGGGCCACACATTGCAGGCCCTCGAGCCAGGCACTGCGGGCCTTGTGCACTTGTGGGCCACGCCTGCAGGCCTTGCATGCCTATGGGCCATGTCTTTAAGCCTGCGCACTTGCCTGACCTGCATGGGCTCCTTCATTTGGGCTTTACTGCTGTGGGTTTCACTGCTTTGGGTCCAATTCGAGGTGCCAAATTCCAACAGCATTTGACAATCATACTGTCATTCTGTCCTAACTTATATGTGGCCCTTTCCTCCTCCATATCATCTTCTCTGATAGGATTTGGATTAGAGGTATCAAGAATATGGGAGACTCTCTTTTGAATGAGAATTATTCTCAAGTTTCTCAACCAATCTACATAATTAGGATCGATCAACTTGTTAGCATCCAATATGCCATACAGTGATAATGAAGATGCCATAATACAAAACTATTCTATATAAATAAAGAATCATGTATAAGCAAACTACTCATGATGATATACACAACTAGATGAAGACTTATATCTAATTGTGTCTCCCACTATTTTATCGAATACTATAACCCTCTCTTATGGTGAACGAGAAACCTATTAGATGTATGTCCTAGAAGTCAATATGGCTGATACATTATAATAATATAGGACATAATTTTATACTTAACACATTGATATGATCAATAAAAGATAAGTTAATTTTTATTTAAGTGTGATGTGTCCTTGAATCATCTATGGAATTAATTTCAATACATATTCTCAAGGAGTTGAGAATTAGAGACATGTATTAATTCTAAATGCTCCCGATTATAGAATCATCATGAGGATGGTAATCAATCTAGATAAACCAACGTATAGATCACTTTCTTTGGGATAGATGAGTCTCTAGTCTACAGTGTAGAGATACTGAGCGACGAGTGGGGTAGTTGTTAGAGAATAACTAGTACTGAGCGTGATCATATGAAAATTACTTGAATTTCTATTCAATCATCAGTGATTGTCTTGATGCTATAGTTGTGTGAATGATCCTTTGATCTGAGATTGTATTACTACTCATAGTGAGGCTGTTGGAGTTTGACTGATATATAAATATGAGTTTCAATGAGCTCTTGTAGTGGATATTGGCGATAATTAGTCCACTGTAAGAGTATGGTACATATCAAGATGGGATCTATCAATCTTGATAGAGAAAATAATCCTATAAGATTTGAAAGGCTAAGTCTGAGAATTTATGGCCATAGTAATGTGATTGATGAAAAATTTTTTTTAGAAATCACAATTGAACTTGCGCTGATCGAATCTATCATATGACTGATATTGAGGTTTGACGATTTATCTATGACTTGCCATCTAGTCGGAACTCACGATAGAGGAACTAAATCACACGTTAACTACACCTTAAGATTCATTTCGATTCTATTGGGTTGCCACTACATACTGCTAGGTGTCACTAGTGGATTGTGAGAGCTCACTAAGATTTTTCTGGATTGACAATCTTTGATGAGTTAGAGTAGAATTATTTTGACCCATTAAAAAGAGTTTCAATGATACTTTGATAGAGATCATTGTATATCTCATTACCAGATAGAATTGAATCTATGGGGTCACACAACAAAGGGATTAGACTTAGAATTAACAATTGAGCTTATGAAGTATCAATTGGGTTTAGAAAAATCTAATTGGATTCAAGATAACCTTGTTAGCACATGGTTGGATCCAATTCCTCTTTCCGTTTGGATTTCTTATTTGATAAGATAATTAACTTAATTATCTGCTAATAATCTACATAAATTAGATTCATTGAACTCCAATTGTTAGGTGTCTAAGATTTTGGATCATGTGAATTAAGGGTGCAAGTCCCTAATTAATTTTTTTGATAGTTATTTTTGGGCACCACCTTGATTGGATCAAGTTGGACGTGTCCCATGATTAGAGGGCCTTTTGATTTCATATAGGACATCCTTTGGATACAAAAGAGGATGTAAAATCATGGGTGCAAGGGCTTCAAGAGTTGGTGCCTAATAGGATTCCTAATGTAAGTTAAATAACTTAAGTTATTAAGAAATCTAATGCAAGTAGAACTTGTATTATGAGATTGAATAGGATTCATCCTCATGCCTATTTAAAAGGACCTCCCTTAAGATCCCTAGAGCATCCAATTAGTAAACCTCATGCCACAAAGAGATCCCCCAATGCCCTCTCTTCCTCTCTCCCTCTCTTCTCCTTGGCATCCCACACGCCCCACACCTTGGGCATCCCACTTCTCCTCCACACCAAGGGCACTTGGGCATCCACCTTGTGCTGGTTTCCACCTATTGGTAGTAGCATAATTCAAAGAGAGAAAGGTAAGAGAAGAAGAGAAGAAGAAGATCAAGGAAAGAGATCAAGTGTTGATTACGATCCAAGCTTTATTAGATTTAGCAGGCTAAATTTTCTTAGAGAAGAAAATTTAACTTGAAGAGGACTATTCCAGGCTGATCTGAAGTGGATACCCATAGAGACCAGACACTTATGTGGCTAAAAAATTTTTTTTTTTTCTCTTTTAGATCTAAATTGAAGAAAAGATTACAATAATAG
>KE505103.1:7116-26440 GCA_000441515.1 Elaeis oleifera
AGAGGGGGGTCTTATAGAGTGGAGGGAGGTCGAATCCCCTCGGATTCGACTTCTCCTTCGGTGATTTGGGTGGAAGAAGACTCCCAGCAGGAGTCTTCTTCATTTCAATTTTTTTTTATTATGGGCTTTGGGCTGGTTTTGGGCCCAATTGGGCCGGATGTTACAGATCCTTCGTTCACCAATACCTTTAATGATTTTGTTGCTTGCTGCCAGCCTTAAGATTTGGTTTAAGACGTCTGCAACCAGGTTAAAAAGTTGCAGTGATAATGGGTCTCCTTATCATTGATGTCTGAAGGTCTTTCCCGGACTACCATTAACAATGATAGAGGACTTGGACTTGGCTGTGGTGATGATATCCTGGTTCCAACGCCGCCAATGAACACTGAAACCTCTTGCACTGAGTAAGTCCAGTAAAATGGCGAAGCTACACTGTCAAATGCTTTTTCGAAGTCCAGTTTGTATATTATTCCTTTCTTTTTTGATTTGTGCACCTACGATACCATTTCTTTTGCTGCTGCAAAAATATCTGCAATGTTTCGACCTTTTATGAATGCAGACTGGTTAGGCGAGATCAGACTATCTAACTTATTGGCCAGTCTTTTTGAAAGAACTTGAGACATGATCTTAACAATGCCATTCATAAGGTTGATTGGTCGATAATCTTTCATTGTGCAATTTCAATCTTTCTGTGGGATGAGGGTAATGTAGGAGTAATTTATCCCATCCAATGTTGTTTGATGATCATAAAAATTCAGGAAGAATTTGATCAAATCTGATTTGATGATATCCCAATATCGCTTATAGAATACAAATGAGAAACCATCCGGTCCTGGGAATTTTTCAGATGCGATTTGAAAGATTGCCGCTTTGATTTCTTTCTCTCTGAATGGAGCATCGAAATCTGATAAATCTATCGGTCCATTGGGATATAAGGATTTCCAGTTTGCATATATGCAGGCTGTTCTGGATTGCCCAGCAAATTTAGGCAGTAGTTACGAAAGCTGCACCGTATTTCCCCTGATCCATTAAGATGGTATCTTCATGCCTAAGTTCTGGGATAAGGTTCTTTCATTTTCTATTACTGACCCAAATGTGAAAAATTTAGTATTACGACCACCACAGTTGAACCACTGAATGTGTGATCGTTGCTTCTATAGTATTTTCTCCTGATGTAACAGCTGGTCTAATCTCATTTTTAAGCTTTCCCGTTCTTCAAGTTCTGATATTTGTAGATTCCTTGTTTCTTCTTCTGCATTTAGGTGGGCGATGCTGTCTAATATTTCATTTTCTTCATTAGAATATTATCCACTCTAGATCGATTTCAGGCTCTGAGTTTGGCTCTGATTAACTCGAGTTTTCTGATGATAGTCATGGTTATATCTTCATAATTTGGTTCCAATTCCCAGCAGGAGCATATCATGCTATCAAACCTTGTAATAGTGGTCCAAAAATTCTCAAATCTAAAAGGTTTGGTTGAAGGGGCTTTACCGTGCATATTTGCAGCTGGTTTGAAGAGCAATGGAGTATGATCTGATGTATGTCTAGTCAGCGATAATAAGTAGGACAGGGGGAATTTGTTGAGCCATTCGATTGAGACGAAGCAGCGATCTAATATTGCTTCTTGCGGTTCTTTTTCACATTAATTCGAGTACAATAGAGACCTAGAGCTTGATCTGTTGGGGTTTTCTTTAAAGACATTGAGATCCCAGAAGATTATCAAACCACCCAGGCACCCACTGATCCTGATGCATCTAATGAAATCCATGCTTCAAGCGTTGGACCGCAGATCCACCTCTGCAGCCTGATGTTCATTTGATTTTGTTTGGTTTCTTGTATGCAAATCACGGAGCAGTTAGACTGCCTGATGATTTCTCTGATCGCTCATTTTTCTTGGGTCCACCGGTTCCTCTCATATTCCAACTAGGAATCATCTGTATAAAGCATTGAACAAACTGGATGACAACTGAAGAGTGCTTGAAGGGACATAAGAGCACTAATAATAATGCCAGAATGGTTCCATCCTCCATTTGAGTATAGAGCAGGTCCAAATATTTGATGCTGGAGTCCCTACTATATCTGCTAATCTTGAAAACGAATATACTACAATAGGATATTTACTGGCTAAGAGATGGTAGAAAGATCGGCGGGGTCTTCCATAAACACCCTACATTGCCTTTGGTTGGGTATTCATCCTTTTGCAGTCGTCCAAACTTGGTGCGCTGTCTTTCCGCATCGCTGAGCTTCAAGTGTCTTCAGTCTAGCAATTGCTGTTGCTTGATCCCCAGTCTCAAATAGCAGTCCGCAGGATTTTCCCATTGCCGTGATCTGTGTCGTTGTTAGGAAGTTTATAAAGAGAATGTCTCCCACAGTTAGAGAACCTTCAAGCAGACCAAGAGACTTGATCTTCTTGGTTCGCAGTCGAGCACTTCGTTTACCCGGTGAAACCCCTACGTTCTTGCCTCTCAAGGAGTTCTCAGCTACACGATGTGGTTGGGTGTCAAAGTGAGCTTCCTGAGTGGAGTGAAATGGGCTACTGAGTGCCTCCAGGATTCTGGCGAAGATCTGTTTTGTGGGAATAGCTGTTATTACTTGAGATGTGAGGCTATAGTTTGTATTCTTCCAAGTGGATAGGATTTTAGGGACCTGCTGATAGTCATTATTAGTGATTGCAGGCTTTGAGGTTAGGGTCAAATCGAGGACCATTGCCTGAAAATTCAAGATAAGTGGCGTTGCGGTTAACTTCCCATCGCCTGTCGTCGAAAATGAACACCTGCAAGACAATGTCCACACTAACCGAATTTGTGTCCGGCGAGGACCCTCCGATGCTTAAGTTAGAGAGGGAAGTTGGTGAACATTAGATGTCAATACTCAGAGTAGCAAAGTTTTGGCCAGAAGTGGCTTACCAGCCCTTTTTTCTTATCCCTTTTTACAGATAAGGTTTTTGTAACCGTCGGACGTGGTCCCGTATTTTATGACGCTAAATCATTGGGCCATAATCATGTAGTGGGTCATTAATTTTTCAATTATGACGTCGTGATGTGCGGTCGGTAACCGTTCGTGACGGTTAAGGCATATTGAGCAGATTAGCCGACTGTATGTCGGTAATAGGCACGGTCATCAGTTGATGATTCTGCTGTATCATCAGTCACCGACCATAAGTCGGTGATATTTGTTCAATCGGTTGATGAAGAGTTGCAGTCGTCAGTTCGATCGATGCTCCGTCGAAGTTGTGCATTCGATCGGTCGGTTATTGTCGACTCGAAGTCGATCAGTCGGAATCATACGTTCGGTTGGTCAGCTATTATCGAGTCAGAGTCGTAGAGACCAAAGTCGGGATCGGTGGGTTTATCCCAACAGTTGCCCCCCACTCTCGAGTCTAAAGTGATCCAACATGTAAATTATCACATGATTTATCACATTAGACGAAGAGAGTTCTATCACATCGAGCCTCAATTTTGATGTCGATTCCTCCGAGATATGGGTGATCTGCAATTTTATTGTATTGGCAGGTACAGTCGTCAGTTACACTGATCGAATGATTCGGAAAGTCAATTCGGCATCAAATGATATGATTCTGACAAGTAGATCTGTTCCACGTGTCCAGATGTTATTGGGTCAGAATTGTTCATGCGGATAGGGGTGACGCAGTTCAATCTGGAACAAGTACGTCGAACCGTCCGATCAATGATCGGTCCAGATATTGCCACGTGTCATCATCTGATGGATCTTCGATTTGACCGCTCTCATCTTGACCGTTGAGGGATCCTATATATAGGGTCGCTCTCAGTCAAATTTTATTTTTAACTATTTTTGGTGGTGCTGGGACTCTGCCGAATTATTGCCCCAACGTCCAAGGTTATCGCTCCCAGCTTTCAGATCAACTTTGCCTTTCTTTCGAGTCCTTTCTTCTTTCTTCTAAAGTCTTCTGTCTTCTTCAGAGTAATTCTCATGGCTAGGGCTTCTCCTTCTCGAGAACATCGATCGAAGAATCTGACTGATGAGTCTCAGTTGAGTCCAGATGTGGAGTCCTCTTCACTTTTGGGACCGAATGTCGAACGACTTTGGGAGCAGTTTTGTATCCCGGAGCAGTTTCAACTTTTCGCTCTTGGAGCCGATGGTCGGGTGAATAATCTACCTTCGGGTCAGATGGCCTTCTATGTTGAAATATTTGTCCAAAATATTTTAGATTATTACGGACTTTGCTCGCCTCAACTGGCACCGAACTCGATCTGGCTGATAATTAGCTTTGCTTTGCTATGTCGGATGTTGCCGACCATGCCCCATCCTTCTTTTTTTCGAGCCTTCTTTATCCTCCGACCTCATCTGAAGGCCCGAGGGTGGTGATTTTTCAACCCCTGAAAAGGCTTTTCTTTATCACTGGTCTTCCATCGTCCATTCATAAATGGAAGAACCAATTTTTTTTGCTTCTTCGCTTCCTTGAAATTTTCTTCTCGTTGGGGCGATCCTCGTACCGGCCCCAACGACAACAGTCGGATAGAGGTCAACGACCAGGAGGACTTTCACCGACTGAAGGACATGTCGATGCCGAAGCAGAAAGAGCTTGTAACTGAACAGGCCCTTTATGACGTCGGTCTTAGTTCGATTTCTTGTCTAGGTATAGTATAGCTGATCAGTTATTTTTATTTTCTTTTACTTACTGAATTGTACTGATCTTTATTGTACTTGCAGCCATGCAGCAGAGGGTGCAGGTATCGAGTACCGACATTCGTCAGCACATTGCCAAGAAGAGGGTAGCATCTGAAGTCGGGCCTTCACGACCGTCGAAGAGGCATCAGGCATCAACTTCAGTCGGTGCTTCTGTATCGGTAGTGGAACCTGATGCCCCATCGATATCAGTTCTTGAACCTGTTCTGGCATTGTCGGCTCCGACAATGCTCCCTGCTGTACTGTTTGAGGAAAGGATGGCAAGGGGGGCTACCGAAACAGCATCGGTAGTCTCACCACCTGAGGAGGTTCGAGCTGAGGCAAGAGAGCCCGAACAATCCGCGGCTGCACCAGTTGCTCCTTCAGTCGGGGTGCAGTCAAGCTCAAGCTTCCCCTCGCTTTCAAACATGGGGCTGCCAACAACAGATCAGAGGAAAGCTCCTATGGCATCGACGGATGATGCAGTATCGGAGAGTCATATAGTGCACTTCGACCTCCAAGTGCCCATCGATGAATCACCTTGGCTAATTCTGTACTGGCCAAGCGACTGTGCCAGACGACTCTCCTTCCGACCGATCGGGAGCGTCAGAGGAAACGGTCAGTGATCGAAATATTTTCATCCTTTTACCCATCCATCATCAGGGTAAGTCTCTTTGATAAACTTTCTTCTTTCTTTCTCTCCTTTTTTTTATAACCTGACTTATCCTCTGTCTGCAGTTGATCCACGATATGTCTAATCTAGAGGTCGGCTATACGAAGTTCGTCGACATCCCCAGTGCGTGGAAGAATAAGATGGCAGCCGTCGATGCTGAGAAAGCGGCTGCACTTGAACAATTCAAGTCGGCAGTAGAGCGGGAAGCCAAACTTCAGGAGGAAGTTTTCCGACTTACTGACGACTTGGCATCCTCGGGGGTCGAACTTGCGTCGGCTCATGGGGCTATTTCGGCTCTTGAATCACAGGTCAAGAGCAAGAAGCATTCTATCCACTGGCTTCGGTGAGAGCAAGATGGATGCATTGAAGAGCTCGAAGCCGAACGTGGACGTCATCGGGCCAATCTGAAAAGGTTGGCACTGAACGAACAAGAACTGTCCTCTACTCGAGCCGATGCTGATATGGCCAAGGCGGAAGCAGAGTCAGCAAGAGAAACACTGGGTCGGGCAGTTGAGGATTTTGAGGTTCGAAAGAATACAGGGAAGAGATCTTCGAAAATGGCTTCACTTCATATTATGTCGGGTATGAAGATGACCGAAATACGATCGAAAATTATATCCGGATCTCGATTTGAGCAGCATCGTCCCTCCAAGATCGAAAGATGGAGTTGCTGAAGAAGAAGCCGCTCCGATTCAAGAATAAGCACCGACTGAGCCCGAAATCATTCGAGTCGGAGATACTACACCCGAACAAGGAATGATGATGAAGCTTAATCGACGTATTTTGCTTTCTCTTTTTGTAATCTGATACTTGTAGTCGGACTTCAATCCAATTTTTTAACTCTTTTTGATAATGAATGAAAGCATCTTCTTCCAAATTTTGTCTCTTGTTTTGCTTGTTAATAATGCCTGCAATGTCTGCGATGTAGAATAATCACCGAACATTAATCGGTTGTCCGATCATTCGGTAGGACTTGTAGAATATCCGCTAGTTGCATAATCATTTTGACGTACTTAATAAAATTAGGATAACAATTATAGGTCGAATATCCCGTGCCCAATGTTTGGTCGGACTTGTACATCAAATTATCTGATAATCAGTGGCAAGCCAAACATCTTTCAACTGGCCGTAGCCTAATCAGTATAATTTCAATCTGACCTTGATTATTTTGGTATTTTTCGTTCCGCTTAGTTGGGACTAAGTCGACATATTAGTCTTTCGACTATAGTCAGCTTTTACAATGAAAAGTCGATATTGAGAATCGAAATATGGTCAGTAATTCGATCTTTGTAGCGAAGCCTGTAGCTGATGTCGGTTATTGCAGGAGAACCGAGATACAGTTGTCACTGAAGCAGTTGATTCTTTGTGTCTAAGTATGGAAATAACTCGGCTTTGAGAATGAAAGCCAACATTCAGTCGGTAGTTGATAAAACTTATCAAAGACTTGTGATTCTGAAATTCTGATTGTATTTCAAATAATATACATATCAATGACTTTGTCGATAATACATCTTCAAATTATCGATATTCCACGTTCGGAAAATCGCCGACCCTTCGAGAGTTTCCAGCCTATATGCGTCCGATCTAAGAGTCTCGGATATTCTGTAAGGTCATTTTCAGTTCGAAGATAGTTTTCTTGATCCAAAGGCTTTGATACTTCTATTTTCTTAAGACTAAATCTCCTGACCGGAAGACCTTTGGCTTGACTCTTGTATTATAATACCGAGCTATCCTTTGTCGATATACGGCCATCCGAATTTGAGCTTGCTGTCAGAGTTCTGGAAGGAGATCTAGATCAGCTCTCTGATATTCAGAGTTACTCGGTTTACAGTATTATTTGACTCTTGTTGATGGAAATCCAATCTCGAGCGGTATCATTGCTTCTGTTCCATAAGCTAAGTTGAAGGGAGATTCTCCTGTCGGTATGCGGAGAGTCATCCGATACGCCCATAAGACTGGATATAGCTCTTCCACCCAGAGGCCTTTGGCTTCATTCAGTCGGATTTTCAGCCCATGCAGGATTGTCTGATTGGTTACTTCCAGTTCACCATTTGACTGCGGATGGCCGACCGAAGTGAGTTTGTGCGTGATATAAAATTTTACACAAAATTTTTTGAAATTTTGGTTGTCAAATTGTCGACCATTGTCGGTGATGATGGTGTGTAGTAAATCGAATCTGTAAATGATAAATTTCTGAATGAAGTCTTCCATCTTGCTTTCGATAATTTACGTCAGAGGTTCGGCTTCTATCTATTTGGTAAAGTAGTCGATGGTGATTACTATGAATTTTTTCTAACCAGATGCCAAGAGATAAGGACCAAATATGTCAATCCCCCATTATACAAAGGGCCATGGTGCTACAATCGATGTCAGCTGACTAGCTGATTGATATTGTATATTCGTATACTTTTGACATCGTTCACATCTTCGGACGAGTTCAGCTGTATCTTTTTTCATAATGGGCCAATAATATCCTTGTCGCAGGACTTTATAAGCTAGAGACTTACCTCCCAAATGATTTCTGCAAATCCTTTCATATACTTCTCTAAGTGCATAGTCGGCATCTATAGGTCCCAAATATTTCAGCAAAGGAAGAGAGAAGGACCTTTTGTATAGATGACCACTTATCATCACATATTGAGAGCCTATCCATCGGAGTCGTTTAGCCTCTGAGAAATCTACAGGAAGGGTCCCATCAGTCAGGTATTGGACGATCGGATCCATCTAGCTCGGTTCGATAGTAAGCTGTAATACTTCCTCGATTTTATCAATGCTCGACTGCTCGAGATATTTGATAAATATTCAACCCAGCGAGTTGAAAGCAGTAGTAGCCAGTCGTAAAAGTATGTTGGTTCGAGCATTCTCGATTCTGGAGATGTGAAAGATCTCGAAGTGTTTCAAGCTCGCTGTAACATCTTTCATCTTTTGAAGGTACTCTATTATAGTAGGATCTCGGGCTTCAAATTCACCCTTGATTTGTCCAGCAATCAGTTATGAGTCGGTGAAGACCTTCAAACTGTTGATCTCGAGCTCTTTGGCTATCTTCAAGCCGACCAAAAGTGTTTCATATTCTGCTTGATTATTTGAGGCTTTAAAATTGAATCGAAGGACGTATTCGGTGACTACCCCTTCGAAATTTGTGAGTATAAGGCCAGCTCCACTACTCTGTGCATTAGATGCTCCATCAATGTGCAGCACCCAGATCGACCGTAGGTCGGGGTCGGGAGTCGTATCTTCTTTATTGTGTTGCCATCTGTGTCTTCTGGCTTATTGTCGGATATGGTACATTCGGCAATAAAATCAGCTAGGACTTGTGCCTTCATGGACAGTCATGGGCGATATTGAATGTCGAATTCACCAAGCCTTACTGCCCACTTTGCCATCCGACTTGACGTATCAGGCCAACGTAAGATCGTCTTCAGTAGTTGATCTGTCAAAACTACAATTTGATGGGCTTGGATATACGGATGAAGTCGTTGTGCTAATATAATCAGGGCGTAGATCATTTTTCTGCCCTTGAGTATCGAACTTCGGCATTATGAAGCACTTTACTAGTGTAGTAGCTTGGTCAATGAATTCGGTTCTCATCCTCCTGAACGAGCACTGAACTAACTGCTTCTGCTGAAGTTGCCAAGTAGATATACAATGTTTCTCCAACCCTTGGTTTTGTGAGCAAAGGTGGAGAAGTCAAGTATTGTTTCAAGTCTTCAAAGGATTGTTGGCATTCATCCGACCATAAGAAATCCTTTGTCTGTCATAAAGTTTTGAAGAATAGCAAGCATCTCTTGACTGACCTAGAAATAAATCAGCTGAGCACGGCAATCCTTCCATTAAGTTGCTATATCTCTTTCTTTAAACTCGGATGCTTCATATCGATGATGGCTTTGATCTTTTTGAGATTAGCCTCGATCCCTCATTGTGAAACAAAAAATCCAAAGAATTTCTCGGAGGTTACTCTAAATGCACATTTGGTCGGGTTTAATTTCATCTGATGCCATCGGAGTGTGCTGAAAGCTTGCTCTAGGTCTCGAATATGCTCTAAAGTTTGGGGACTCTTCACCAGCATATCATCCACATATACTTTCATATTCTGCCCGATTTGCATCTTAAAGATCTTATTGACAAGCCGTTGATAGGTAGTGTCGATATTTTTCAGACCGAAGGCCATTACTTTGTAGCAGTATATGCCTTTGTCGATCACAAAAGCCATGTACTCCTTATCTTCTAGTGCCATACGGATTTGGTTATATCCAGCAAAAGCATCCATAAAACTCAAAAGTCGGAGGCCAGAAGTCGCATTGACCAATTGGTCAATCTTTGGCAAAGGAAGCTGTCCTTTGGATATGCTACATTCAGATCAGTATAGTCAATGCAGATCCTTCACTTTTCATTAGTTTTTCTCACCATTACCACATTGACAAGCCAGTCGGGATATGTAGCTTCTCTAATGAAACCTGCTGCAAGGAGTTTGTCGACTTCTTCATCAATGACCGTTTGTCTTTCAGGAGTAAAAGATCGTTTCTTCTGTCTCACCGACTTAACATTTGGGTTGATGTTAAGTCGGTGAGTTATTATTTTTGAAGAAATTTCAGACATGTCGGTGGCCAACCAACAAAAATGTCGGCATTGGTCTTGAGCAATTTTATTAGTTGTTGCCGTTCTGAGTCGAGCAATTGTGATCCGATTCGGATCATTTTCTCATAATTTTTTCTTTTAATGGGATGAAAATCAGTTGTTCAGTCGGTTCACCTCTCTCCTAATTTTTCTTTGGTCTAATTTGTTAACAAGCAAAGAGTCTTCAGATTTGTTATTTTGAGTGGAGACAAGGAAGCAACGTCGAGCGAGTTGTTGATCTCTACGTATTTCTCTGACTCCATATCTTGTTGAGAATCGGACTAACAGATGGTATGTCGAAATCACTGCTCTCAGGGCATTAAGTTCGGGTCGTCCGAGTATGGCATTATAAACCGAAGGTATCCGAACTACCGTGAACGTTATGAAATAGTTCTCTGTTGTGGTTCGATCTCAACAGTTAATGGGAGAGAGATTTTCCTTCCACTATGACAACATCTCCTGTAAAGCCGATCAATGGTATTGAGACTCTTCTGAGTCGGTCATTTGACAGTCACATTCGGGAGAAAGTCGAATAAAATAAACATCAGTCGAACTTTCATTATCTATAAAGATTTTTTTACATCATAGTTTGCTATTGTTGCTGAAACAACAACAGCATCATCATGGGAGTCTGAATTCTTCGAACATCTTCTTCCAAAAAAATTATTATATTATCGAGTCGTCGTCACTTTGCTGACTCATCTTCGGAAGTTGCCCCCCTATCCAGTCGTCCGGAGATCATGTTGATCATCCCTACAGTCGATTGATTATTTACAGCCTCTCCAGTTTGTAGTTGAGGTTGTCGATCAGCAGGAGGTTGAGTCGGTGGATCTCTCTGGTATTTGCCTAGGTAGCCTCATCGAATCAGGACTTCTATCTCATCCTTAAGCTGAATACATTATTCGGTATCGTGACTGTGATCATGATGGAACCGATAATATTTCTTTCGATCGTGGTTCCTCGACAACATCTTCATCGGTGGGGGTGTCGTAGATATTTCGCTCCTTCGATTTTTATGAGGATCTGCGCATGATGAGTCAAAAGAGGAGTATAGGAGTCATACCTGCCATAACTTGACCATGGACTCCGTCGTCGGGGTGAAGCCCGCTTATTGGATGATGGCCGACTTGATTCGACCGGAGCTCCTTCCTTCTTTTGCTTCTTCTTCTTATGACTTTTGCCTTCTATTTGGCACCGATCAGAAGCTCCTTCATTTGCGTGCATATATTTGTATGCGCGCTCCAGAAGTTCAGCATAAGTCCGAGAGAGAGTTTTATCCAAAGAATATATAAATCGAGATCTCCTCAGATCTCTTTTCATGGTCGAGATAATCATGTTTTCATTGAGGTCTTTGACCTCAAGCGTGGCCGCATTAAAGCGAGCCATGAAATCCCGAAGTGTTTCAGTTTCTCCTTGTTTAATAGAAAAGAGACTATCAGAAGTGTATGGCAGCCTTCAACTAGTGCTGAAGTGAGCTACGAAAGAATGTTCTAGCTGTCCGAAAGAATATATGCTTTCCGACTGAAGTCCGGAGTACCAGACTCGAGCAGCTTTTCAAAGAGTTGCCGGAAAGTCGATGTATAAGAGGGTATCGATGGCCTCATAAATTGTCATAAAAGTCTTGTAGCTCTCAAAGTGGTCGATCGGGTTGGTGGATCCATCATATGGCTCCACCTGAGATAACTTGAACCGAGATAGGATCGGTTGGTCCAAGATGTGCCAAGAAAGCGGCTGGGTTGTGTGGAAGTCGTAATCGTTGGAGGACTTCCGACCTTTCACTTGAAGCTGAGCAAGTTGGTGATTGATCTCTTAAAATTACGTTCGTAATCATCAAGTCGCTGTTGGGAAACTCTAGAGGTGGAACCTCCCGATGAGTTAGAGGGAGAAGTAGACGGTGTTCGCGGTCGCTTTCCCTTCCTTGCTCGATCCAACTGAGAAGGAGAGGGATGTCGTGAATGGTGGGAGGCGTGTCAAGAGTGCCGCTGCTCGTCCCGATGAGAAAGCCGAGATGGTCGCTCTGGTGAAGGAGATTGTGATCGTCGTGGATGATGGCGGCTGTGCCTAGATGGCACCGATCGCACCACCAGTTGCTTCGTCGGTGGCTGTGGTGGCTGAGTCTACTGCTACTGGAGGCTTCTGACCGCCTCCGTAAGAACAGTCATCTGCTGCACAAGTACAGTGTTCTGGACGTCCGTGGTGACCACAGGACATGAGGAACTAGGCTTTGCTATTGGAGGAGGGGGAGGAATCTCTTTCCGATGGGAAGAGTATCTCACCGATCCGGTTGCAGTTGAACGTTGGGCTCTAGTTTTCGCCATGGTGAATATTGTTTCTCCCCCTACCTAGTGCACCAATCTGTTGCGGCCAACTCCCCATCGCCTATCGTCGGGATGAACACCTGCAAGACAATGTCCGCACTGACCGGATTTGTATCTGGCGGGGATCCTCCGATGCTTAAGTTAGAGAAGAAAGTTGGTGAACAGTATCTGTCAATATTCAAAATAGCAGAGTTTTGGCCAGAAGTGGTTTACCAGTCCTGTTTTCTTACCCTTTTATAGACGAGGTTTTTGTAACCGTCGGATATGATCCCGTATTTTATGGTGCTAAATCATCAGGTCATAATCACGTAGTGGGTCATTAATTTTTAATTATGGCATCATGATGTGCGGTCGGTAACCGTTCGTGACGGTTAAGGCATATTGAGTAGATTAGCCGACTGTATGTCGGTAGTAGGCACGGTCATCAGTTGATGATTCTGCTGTATCGTCGGTCACCGGCCATAAGTCGGTGATATTTGTTCAATCGATTGATGAAGAGTCGGAGTCGTCGGTTCGATCGATGCTCCGTCGAAATTATGTTCGGTCGGTCGGCTATTGCCGAGTCGGAGTCAATCAGTCGGAGTCATACGTCCAGTTGATCGGCTATTGCCGAGTTGGAGTCACGAAGATCAAAGTCGGGGTCGATGGGTTTATCCCAATAAATAGATTTAAATTTGATTTGCTCCGTAAGAATATCCCATTGTGAACTTTTATCTATAGGAAACTTGAAAGCTTATTCCATGGATCTGGTCTCAAGTGATAGTGCTGTAGGGTCTCCCATTGCCAACGGTCGATATCGTAGATCTGCGGCGCTGCGCCGACCTCTGGGTCTGAGGGTACTGTAGAACTTCTGTTGAGAACAGGACTTGGTTCCTGACATATCTCTTGAGGTTCCTCCCTACGCGGTCCAGAAGTAGTCATACTTGCATTTGGACTGTCAGATTGTGGCCCTGTCCTCTTTCTGATCTCCGGTGCGGGTGATCCACCACCAGGTCCAAACCAATACTCCCAATCGTCTTCTTTGTCATCACCTTCTTCGTTTGAAGAGAGTGAATCAGGAGGAACCTGTTCCGAGATAGAGTTTATTCTAATCTTAACATTATAACAAAAAGTTCCACAGTGATGTTAACACTCTCTGGAACATCTTCTATTTCTTCACAAAAGAAGTCAAAATCAAAAGATGTGAGATCCTCCAGTGTAAAATAATTTTACTTGCTCTGCGTAATAACCCAAAACTAGAAATAATTGCTGCCACTGTTTGAGAGTTCCAACACACAAGGAGGAGGTTGAGTAAACTGGCACTCACCATAAGCTTCAGCTTATGAGGCCTCCCCCCTTGTGTGGATCCCAGTGTCTTGCCAGAAGTTGGAAACCATTACCTCTAATTCTACCTCTAGTCATTAGCTGGTGAACTGCTTCTCTGGAAGGACATGCGACGAAGAATGTGTTTGGGTTGGTCAGTCGTCTAGCTGTCCATGAACCCCCAATGTTGGCCTTGTGGAAAAGAGTATTTTGCATATCATCCTGCTTGATCGATATTCCAAATGCTTCCACAAATGCCGCTCGATGTAAGAGTGCCTCTGTTTCCTCTGTCTCCGAAGAAATAGTAATGAAAGCTTTGCATTTCTCGGTGTCGCCTACAGACGATCTTATAATTCGACTTGTCATCTCAATTGGTTTCGCTCCTTGTGTTTCTGGCGGTTGATAGCACTTAGGAGATGTGGCTTTTGGATTGGTTTACCACCTTACCGGTCACTAGACGGAACTGCTCACGACATGAACGAGCCCTGCGTTCGTATCTTCCGCATAAAAAATATTTTATAGGAAATGGTGAAGCACAGCGCTCAGCGGCAGGAACACGAGGAAAGGGCCCATTTGTACTTGGACTGCCAGTTCGCTGGATGTTGGTGCCATTCTGCATATGATCCATATATCTTCCTTTGTCCTTGGGCAGCTAAGGACATTGTAGAAGAAGCATACCGAGGTGGCCGACCAGGAATGTCCAGCAACCTTCGGCGCCGTTGAAGTGTTGTCGCTGCGGTCATGGTCGAGCTGCCGTTGGCATTAAACGGTGCTTTACTGCCTGCTTGTTGTGCCGTTAATGTTTGTGTCATTTCTCGTAGGCTGGTGAATGGCTCTGCGAGCTTTGATGATGATCTTGGGAGGAATGTCGGAACTGCACGATGATAATGAAGATCTCTTCTTACGGCTCTCTCTGGTGGTGGTGGGCCTAACAGTCCCTTTGCAGTAGAGAATGGCTTTCGTACAGATGGCTCAACCCGTCGCCCCAATGGAACGGCATTAGCACCTGTAGCAAGGTTAGGGATGATGTTGATAAATCGTTGTTGTGATTCCCTCAGATCTGTATATCTCCACCGTCTAAAGAGATACGGAAGCTTTCTGTTTCGCCATTGACCGTCGAGACAACCGGACGCATGAAAGAGCGATGGTTGTTGGACTGGGAAAGAAACCAGCATGCTTTCTCGCACAAGAATGAATGGACGGAGCGATTGGGTGTCACTTCTTCAGTAATTTGCTCCTAATAACTAAAGGCACTCTTCTTGATTGGCTGTAATCAGGGCCGGCTTTGGGATAGGTTGAACTGAAAGACCGCCTCAGGCTCAGACCGTGCATTGATGTTTCAATAAAATATAAAGATAATTTTTAAAAATATTATAATAATAAAATAATTAAATAGATTAATGATGAATTTTACATGTTGCTTAATGAATATATTTATAAAAAATTATTTTATATAGATTAATTTTTTAATAATAATTAATATTTAAAATATATTAAATTTAATAAAAAAATTTATTTTTTTATTTGACTTCGAATCTAAAAAAAATGTCAGGACTGGCCTTTGACTGTAACTTGTTTTTTTTTTTTTTTGAGTTTGGGAAGAAGGGATGTAAAAGCTTCAGCAGTAGTCTTTGCTGCAACTTAGCCAATTTCATCTGTATATCTTCGTTCGTCTTAGTGCCTAAGCAAGTAGTAAAATATTTACCTTTGACCCATTCTTGCCAGGAATTTCTCCCGTAGGCCATCACCCCGTTCATCTTAACACCACCACATTCATTCTTGCCACCATCAACATCATCACCATCACTTGCTATCGCCCATTGGAATATCACCTCCCACCATCGCTATGGGAAGCAAGATTGATTTTTAACCTTTTGTGTTCATGACATGAAATAATTAACCACACCATAAATATCTATACTTTACAGAAATAAAGTATTTTTTATTCTATTCTCCAAATAGAAAAAATGAAGGCGACACCGAATGCTATGTAAATCCTCCACCAAAATTTCGCATTTATTCTATAGTCTAATCTTTGTCATTTATATCGTTGGACGAATGGTCTAGAACACCCATTTACCACTTAATATGCAACCTGAGGATCCTCGGATGAGATTTAGGATTGCAGATCTCCTGAAGCCCCAACATCATATATATACATTTAAACTTACCTCACCATTGAAAGGCTTATGATGCTCCTTCCAGAATAATAATTATTATAAGCAGCAAAATCCCATCTAATTTTACTAAGTTCGAAATCACGGATCATGGAATTATTGTCAAGTTGTTCCTATGTTTGGCACCATTACATCAGTCTTTCAGCTCACAAGATTCATAAGGGAAAACACAATGGTTCAAAAGGCTGCTTTGCAAGAACATGTTAAGACGACGAGTGATCAACTTTTGTAGGAGTGTTTGCTAACTGCCACACATATGACATTAAAACTCCAGCAGTTCTAGGGCCGGCGACTTCATTGGCTGGAAAAGCAGTGGAAATTTCCTTCAATTCCTCTTTGGTAAGTTCGACTTTTAGAGAGCCAATGTTGTCATCCAAGTTCTTGATCTTGGTAGTGCCTGCAGAAATGTATGATGACGACAATTAATATTATTGATCCCCTTTTTGGGGTAAACAAGAAAATTTTCAAGCACTCATTTGAAAGAAACTTAGAAAAGGACATTGTTCAAAAAATGCATCCAAAAATTCCTATTGCCTCATCACTTATTTAAGTTGTAGATTATGTTTCTAGAACCTCTATAATGGGATACATAGGCAGATGCATGGATTCTCCTTACTCTGGAGGTTTTCATGGATGGTAACTGGGATGAACAATTTAAGGAAGTCATAGTTATTTCCTGTTGTTGGGCTCAGGATAGAGATAAATATAACTATTGACAGTGCTCTGAAGCAAATTAATTAAGTACCCAAGAAATTTGATCTCAAATTTGAAGAAAAGCAAACTTGACATTAAGATGATGGTAGTCATTGGAGGTCACCTGAAAAAAAAAATCAGCCAACAGTTTTGAGTGGGCAACAGAACAAGGCTGCCTTTCAACTTCAACAAGCAACAATCAGGAGTATTCCCCTTCTGATTACAGCTTCCAGGATATGCTGGTTGTTTTAAGGCTTCCACTTTGAACTTTCTGAAGCATACTTCCTAAGAAAATTTCAAAGTTCTTTGTTATCAAATGGTGTTAGTAGTTGTAGTAATAGTAGTATTATTAATATTACTATTATTACTATTACTGTTACTGTTACTATGATTGTGATTATTATTATCATTATGATTATGATTATAATTATGATTATCATTATGATGGTTATTACAATGATTATTATGGTTACTATTACTATTACTATTATTGTGATTATTCATCATCATAATCATTGTCGTCTTCGTCATCATCATAATACTATTGCATCGGAAGCAACTGAATATCACATGCACCAAATACCAATAGAATAGTGGAAAATATGGATAGCTTGTTTCTTTTCAATCATGAGACAATGGATTCTTTTGGTGTCCTGGATTCTGGATGCAGCCCTGCTGCTGGTGACCCTGCTAATTTTTATAATTTAATTTTCTTTTGTCTATATATTTTCTTTTATCAGATCATAGTAAGTCTTGAGGTTGAAGTCATAACACGCAAAATGAGAAACAGCTATAATTCAGATATGTTGTTGGAGAATCATGAAAAAACAGAGGCAGCCTGGGACAAATTGGATGGATGTATAAAAACAAGTAGTGGAGAAGAATTGATAAACCCAAACCACAAATTGATAAATCAACTATTAGTTTGTTACTGTTATAGTTTCTCTTCTGTGAGGCTGAAGACATCTATGATGTTTCTTTAAGTGAAAAGGCAACAGATGAAGTATAGTTTTATGATTTGTATCTTTGAATCTCAGCAAAGCGACCTCCAACAGTGAGTTGGCCAAGTAAGCCCCTCGACCATGTTCACTCTCAGTAGGTCATTGACTTAGAGCCCGTTTCTTACATGGAGAGCAGGAGTTCGATTTCAATAGGGTTCTTATTGTGATAGGACTTCTGATCAAGATCTGCTGCTGTCTTTGATCATGCTCACAATCAAGCTGCTGTAATTCAAAATGCTGCATGACCCCTTCTCCAACATAATATGCACTTTATTTTCTTCCCAAATTTGATCATATTTAAATACCCCAAGGTACATTTTAGTGCACATAGAATTCAAGAACCATTTATTTTGTCTCAAGCATTTTCTCTTTCCAGTAACCTACTGATTTTTCAAATATATGCAACATTATGTTAAAAAATACACTATTTAGGGACCAAATACCATTATTACTTAATTCAAAGTAACCTATCACTATAAATGGTAAATATGCTTTTGTGTGCATGATTTTGGACTTGTTATTGCTATGCGCTTCCAAAAAATGCCAGACTCTTACAAATTGGAAAAGTAATTTAATATTCTAATAGTGTCAGAAAGGAGATTCCATGGAACCTATTGAATTAATATACAGGCTGATACCAACAGAAACAAAATTAAGAAACTGCATCATGTCCTCCTTAAATCAATGGACAGCAACTTAATAGTTATAAGATTGACTTTAGATTACAAAGAAGAATAGCAAGAATACCTGGGATAGGAACAACATCATTCCCTTGATGTAGAAGCCAAGCTAGAGCTAGCTGAGCAGTGCTGCAATGATGCCTTGCAGCCAAGTTCGCCAAGCGTGCATGTAGAATCTTGTTCTTCTCTAAATTATCTCCTGAGAACCTTGGATGGTAAGCCTAATAAAAATATTGATGAGTAATGAGCCAAGCAAGCCCCTCCTCCTATTAGAAGGATCTGACTTCAAGCATGAAAGCATACTGGGATAACAGTAACACTAATTCAAGAAAAGAAAGTCTAATAAAAAGGATACCAATAGACTTTCAGCAGGCAGGCTTTCTACGCTCACTTTCCCAGCAAAAAACCCACTGCCAAGAGGGCTATATGCAACTATTCCGATGCCAAGGTTCCTATGTTGCCAAAAAGTACCAGATATGTTTATATCGCATAATTTGCAAAATTACCCAAACAAGATTCTTGCTATACAATAATTTCATAAAGTTTGAAATCATTAAACATGGGCATTCGGGAATCAAGTAGACAACACATAAATGAAGAAAATCAGGCAAAGTAATAATCCGGAAAAATGACCCCATTTATTGTTTCAGAAATACACTTAATAAATCTAACAGTACTTAATAAATCTAACAGTACTCTAGCTTGCACATGTGAGATGCACAAATGTTTACCACAAGCCTTACTCCATCTGTTTTCTACCATGTCACCAAATTTAAATTTAAAGTTACTTAATTCCACCACTGCCACCATTATTTTTCCATCATCCACCTACCTCATTTGATGCCTCCCTTTTATCATGAAACCATGACACCTCCACAGACCTGCATTATAGCTGCATAAATCAACCTTGTAGATAGCAAGAGAAATAGAGCTAGAGAATAGGCTCCATGTCTATGTGTTGATGCATGTACTGTTATAAGGTTACCTTTGTAATCATCTAAGAGGGTTTTTAGTTGGGAGGAGTGGGGGTCTGAAATCGAAATCGGAATGGGTGACTCCCATTCCAACCATTTGGTTAGGAGGAGTCCCATTTCGATTTTGATTCCAAAGTAGAATAGGAATGGCTCAATCTATATAGAACTCAATCCCTGCTCTCCTCTATAGATTCAAATTTTCATTCCAATTTCAATTTCGATTCCGATCACGAACCAAACGCTTCGGA
>KE505103.1:30319-43955 GCA_000441515.1 Elaeis oleifera
GAGAGAGAAGAAGAAGAGAGAGAGAGAGAGAGAGAGGAAGAAAGAGAAGAGAAAGAAAAGAGAGGAGGGAGAGGAAGAAAATAAAGAGAAAAGAGATAAGGAAGAGAGAGGGAGAGAGAGAAAGGAAGATAAAGAGAGAAGAAAAAAAAAGAAAGAAAGTTGAGAAGTAAGAAGGAAAGAGGAAGGAAGAGATTCAATTTTTTGGTGAACCCATCTTCTGAATTGAATCGTAATTTAATTGAGTTTAGATCAGTCCAAATTATATAGATCTGACTTATGAATCGATCCAAATCTTGATTTAGATTGAAATCAAATTGAAAACCTCTTTCTATTTATCTTAAATCTTCCTCAAATTGAATGCTAATAAAAATTGTAAATTGCTTGTGCTCTCCTTCATCGACGAAAGAGCACCAGATCTAGAAATCAAGCTGTGAGTTAAAGATCGTAAATTTTAGATCTGATCGACCGTAGGTTCCATCTATCTCCATAATTTTATTTAGTGTATTATATATATTTTAAATTAAAATTATACAAAAATATAGTATTTGGAAAATTGAAAGTTTGAAAAGTAAATATCTTATGCATAAAATGATATTCAAAATTATAGATCAAACATAATGTTACCTTGATATGATTATAAATTTTAATTATAATGATTCTTCTATGTGGCATGATATTATAGTTGTATGGACTTTTGAATGAAAATTGTCTCAGCTTTCTAAAAGTAAAATGTGAAAATTTATTAAAAATATTATGAAAATTCATATATTGGTTATTATAAAATTATGAAAAAAACTCTCTAGTTAAACCATGATTTGGATTTAACTAATGGAATAATCATTAGGCATACAATTAGAACTAATTTTTCTGGACCTAGCCAGTCGAGATTAATTGCTAGCAGAGTTAGTCCTTCTGGACCTCATCAGTTGGGACTGATCACTGGCATATATTGATGCATCATGTATTATTTTAAAATTAATCTCTTTACTCCGTCACAAAGTTAATCGTGGCCATATAAACTAGAGCTAGTTTTTTTTTAGGCCTAGCCAATAGAACTGATACTAGTACATGCAGATGGATCGAGTGTTTTATATATAGGGGCTAATCTCTTTTAGATCTTATCATAGGACTAATCATGGCCCTAGTCATCAAAACTAATAGGAGATTTTATGTTTTACTGTTATGCATAGCATATTTTGAAATTAAATTATGTTGATATATGTATCTATTATTATCAATTGCTATATTTAGAAAATAATTTGATTACGCTTGATCTCTCAGGTTGCATTTGGTAGTTTGCAATCTATTCGGATTACCGATAATTTAAAGTGGGCCTACTGGATTGATGCATTTGGTATATTTTTGGGTGGCAATCCAGATTGCCTCTAATGAGGTAAACTAGATAGCCTTGAGGAGAGATGGCTGTCCAAATTACCACATTTTGATAATCTTATAATAAATTTGTGGACAAAATTACTTCAACAAAAAATCAAATAAACCTCTTTTTCTTCGCATGAAGCCGCTCCTCTTGTCCCCTCAATCTCTTGCATCACAGACCCTAACCACCCAAATCTCTACCTCTCACGTCGTCTCTGGTCAAATCATCATTGTTCAACTCATCACTAGTGACAACTCTTCAGTCGATAAGTCATATTTTCTTGTTTTGTCACTATAGCCTATTATTTATAGGGTGGGTTGTCTCCATAAGCCAATGGGCGGCAAGGCTGGATGAGGCAACATTGGGGTGCAAGCCCAGGAAGGCTCTGGCAGTGAACATGGCTTTCGTGCTCTCATGGGCTGTGGATGAGAGCATCACCTCGACGAGCTCCTCCATCGGGTGAAGTCCCTAGGCAGTAGATTTTGATACTGGTGGTGGTTCATAGTGAACGATGACATAGTGCCATTCATAGTGTGGTTCACAGAGGCATGTGAGTGGTGGGCGATTGGTGTGAGAGCTCCAAGCTACTGGTGTTCTCATAAATCACAAAGCACCAGTGTTGGTGCTCTGTGATTTTCATAGTACCCTTTTTTTGTTATAATGAATTTTTTTTTACTTGCCTCCATATTTTAACATGTAATTTGGTAAAATATTTTGCTCAATATTTTTGCTATAATATTTTACTAGATTTCTTAATACTTTTATTATGCTTAGAACTTATCATTGAAATGTATTATTTTCTTATGGTAATATTGTGATTTAGATGGATCAATTGCTAGAGGAGTTGATCTTAGTGAGTATGATAGACATAAGATCAGAAAAATTAGTTTAAGGAGGATTGTATATGATTCTGAGCTGGCATGCATAAAAAATACGCATATGGATAGGAGAAATTTTCATGCATTATGTAATATGTTACAAACTACTGAAAGATTATTGAACATAAAAAATATCTATGTTGAGAAGATGGTTACGCTCACCATGCTAAAAATAGAATAATTAAAAGATAATTTGTAATGAGTGGAGAGACAATTGGTAGGTAGTTTACAGTTGCATTGAAGTCTATTCTTCTTTGCCATAAAATATTTCTCAAGAAATAAGAGCCCATACCTGATATCTCAATTGACTATAGATGGAAATAATTCAAGATAATTTTTTAATTAAGTGGATAATATTATGTTAATTTTAAATTATTTAAAAATATTTTATAATAATAATATATTTATTTTATTGTAGAATTATTTAGGTATCTAAGATGGGACATACATTAGATGCATTATCCTTGATATTGACAAGTCGAGGTATAGAACAAAAAAAGGTAAATAGCTATGAATGTTCCAGGAGTTTGCAGTCAAGATATGCAATTCATCTATATTTTACCTGGTTGGAAAGGATCAACTATAGATGGTAAAGTACTAAGAAATGCTTTATCAAGAAGAAGTTGTTTAAAAATGTTATAAGGTAATAGTTCTAATTATTTCAAACTTATTTCTAACACATATGTCGAACTTTTTTCTAACATGATATTTATTTATGTTAGATTTTTTTACTTGTATGATGCTAGATATAAATGGAGAAGAATTTTTAACTCCATTTAGGGGTCAACAATATCATTTGAATGACTGAAGATAAAATTATCAATCGACAACACCATAAGACTCATCTACTAGAAATGTTATTGAGAGATGCTTTGGATTTCTTAAAATAAGATAGATAATTCTTAGAGAGAAGTCATGCTATCCAGTAAAAATACAAGTAATAATTGTTAATACGCATGCTCTTCTTTATAACCATATGAGAAGAGAGATGTCAATTGATCCAATTAAAGATAAGATGCCTAATGTCCTTCTGACAGAAGAAAATGGTAATGAAGAAGAAATGATTGATCACGTTGAGAGTACAAATGCTTGGACTCAATTTAGGGATGACTTAGCGTAAGAAATGTAGGACCAATCTAGAGTTTGAAGAAATGCTCAACATTATTGTAAATTTTACTATGTACTTTATATCCTATGTTACTATTTGATGTATTCAAGATTTTTTTTTTATTTTGTATTTCGGATGTTATTTTCAGATTGTTTGTCTTAATATGAACCTTGTTACTATCATTTAGAATTTTTAATTCAACTTATTATTGTTGTCATTTAGATTTGGAATATGAATATCTCTTATCTTTTGTATTAAATAATCATCTTTTAGATATGGATGCTTCTTCGAGTCAAAGAAGGAACCAGAAGAAGCATCAGTGGAATGCGGAGCAAGATATTATACTAATTGGATGTATGTCTGATTTGAAGAATGATCCTATGTGGAGGAAAAAAGGTGGCAATTTCAAGCCTAGGTTCTTACTCCATTTAGAGAAAATGATAGCAAACGAGATACCTAATTGTGGCATCAAGACTTAGCTACACATCTATTCAAGGTTTAAGTTGTTGAAACAATAATATGGTGCTATTTATGATATGTTGAACACGTCAGGATTTAGATGGGATGATGTGAGAAAATATATTATTTGTGATCAAGATATATGGGACAAGTGGGTCAAGATAAATGCACAACATATTACTTAATTCTTATTTTATTAATTTTTGATGCTTTAGGTATAGTTTGCTCAATTTATATTGGTTCTTTATAATAGAGTCATCTTCAAGCATCTGGTCTTGGGAACTAGCCATTCTTACACTTGAAAAAATTCTCAATCATATTTAGAAAAGATCGAGCAATAGGTCAGAGGGCTGAGGACCCTGCAGATGCAGCCACTGAAATCCTTATGAATGCAATGAATAGTAAGGAGGAGGTCCAGTTTATAAATCCTACCAGATTTGAGAGTAATAGCTCTATTTCTCAAACTTCTATTAGTCATCCTCAATAGAGTGCTTCTTCATCCTAGAACTAGTCAAGGTCAAGAAAAAAGATTTTTAATGAGCAAGAAGTTGCTCTTATTATAGATAATTTGATTGAAACCGTAAGCAATCTTAGAATAATGTGTCAAGCTTCAAATAAAGATATTGATAAGTTAGTTGATTGTTTCCAGTTCTTTGCAGACGATCAAGCATTGAAAAAGAAGATTTATGAGGCAATAGCTGAGATTGAAGATTTGGAGCTACATGATTCATTGATGGTTAAAGCTGGATTGATAATTGCTAGTGATAGTGCAAGTCTATCTTATTTCTTTTACTAGCTCAGAGGTTAAGAAATATTATGTATTAGATGTCCTTAGTTTCAATCATAGTTAGGATATCTATTTTACTAGTTGTGGTTGTCTTTAGTGCTATAGTTGTTTGGTTGATTTATCTATAATAGTTTGGCATGAACATGTTAACTTTTGTGATGTGTAGTTGTTCCAACAAACTACAAATGCTTTATCAGTAGTTTTGGATTGGAATATGTTAACTTTTGTGATGTATAGTTGTTCCAACAAACTACAAATGCTTTTTGCTAATGTTTGATTTTTTTTTTTTTTACTTAATGTTTGATTGTTTATTGAGAAGGATATATTAGAGATATACTTCCCATACTGAGAGTAGAATATTAAAATTATAGAATCTGACTTTAATAATTTGTTTAGTTGCTACTTGTACTAGACGATTTGCAACTAGAAGTCTATATATGTTATATATTCCAACTCCATAAAGTTGAAATACATGAAACTGATAATACATATATTGAATTCTATAACAAATAATGAAAGTTTGAAGTTCCGTAGTTTTGTGTGTACATGATCCTTACATATAATTTTTCTAAGACACATGATATCCTTGTATACAGAATGATCTTTTTCTGTTTCAGAGAACTGTAAGATGATTGGTATTCTGCACATATATATGTTATTACTCAAATATTGTTAGCAGATGGCAGATGCATTAAAAGAGAGAAGTTGTTGCATTCCAATTACTCAGGTTGCATCATGGTCAATTGAGACAGCTCCACAAAAATATCTTCCATTCAACTTAGCAATCTATAGTTTAATGTTATTCTTATGACCTTATATTGGACATGCCACTGACTTCCTGAACAATAGAGGATCAAACTCGACACTAGAGCAGGGCAACTTGATAGCCAATAATCCCTCATACATCCACAACATTCTGTATAGTCTGTTCTTCGTTGTTAAGATAATCACTTTTGTCTCTTGGTTAGATATTTGAACACTTTGTGGATATAGAAGAAACTTGGAAAGGAAGTCTAAGTGCATTATACCACCTGTTGATTTTCTACAAACCAGGATTATTGTCTCTTAAATAGATACTTCAAAACACATGATGGCATGTAGAAGCCTAGGACTATGCGAATAATGAACCCATGCAAAAGGTTCAGATTTCTCTAGATTTTTAGATTTATATGCTTACAAAAGATTTTGGGCTCAATCATATCAAATTAGTGTTCATTCAACACTGAGAGAGAGAAAGGCGGGGAGATAGATGGCTGATTTTCTGTAAAACCAGCATTTATTATCCCTTAAATAGATACTTCAAAACACATGATGGCATGTAGAAACCTTGGACTTGGCAAATAATGAACCCATGCAAAAAGTTTAGGTTTCTCTAGATTTTCAAATTCATATGCTTACAAAAGAATTTAGGCTCAATCGTATTAAATCAGTATTCATTCAAAACTCAGAGAGAGAAACATGGGGAGACATGTGACTGTTCGATTCATCAATGCATGTTAGAAGAAAATTCACAAGCATTGGTTCTGTGCTTAGCATGTGAATGTGTCAATATCTGATAGTAAAGGTGTTATAGTTATACAGATGGGAGCTTTTCTGTTGGTTACAATGTAAGGATAAGAAATAAACAAGAATATGTTTTATATCTCTAACACTATTTAATAGAGAATCAAATGTAGTTTGCTACAAATAAGTGCATCTAATTTAGAAAATAATCCTCCGACTTTAAGCAATGGTTTCTTCCTTTCTTTGGTGATCCAATTGATAGGTATGAAGGTTCAATTGGTTCAACATCTCGAGCAATGGTTGCTGCTGGTCAATTTGCATGGCAGTTAGTTGAAAAAATTACTGACCGCATGTTAAGTAGGAGACCATATCTTAGGTTTTGCACTTTTCTACCCCATTTCTTCTTATTATGTGAGATTGGATATCTGTCAGTTTACTATATAAACTACAATTTGTATATTACTAAATTTTGATATACTAATTGAATTTCTATTCCCAACTAAATTGTAATTATGCATTTTGAAAACAAAGCCTTCTAAGAAGTTATCCATTGAATTATCCTTTTGGCTGTACTGTATGTTTTATATCACCTTTCGTAATCCAAAATTTCATACCATTTTGTCTTTTGTAGCAAGATTGGTGGAATTAAATTTTATGGATGTAACTGATAACATGTGTATTAATTACTAGCCAGAGCACATCCAAGTTTAGTACTTATTTTGTTAAATTATGTGCATACAAGCACACCATGTCTCAATTCAAAACTTTCATGGATTCTCTTTCCAAACATGTGAATCCATTTGTCAAGCTTGCAGTGGCTCTAGATTTGCTTGCAATAACTCTAGATGCATCAATTATCAACATATTTTGAGCCAATATGCTTTATGTCATGAGAAATTTTCCACAATACTGAACCAATATGCTCTATGTCATAAGAAGCAATCAAATCGAGCATCTTGTTGACCTCTCAAAAATATGTTTATAATATATGAAGTTAAACTAATTGATATTTTTTATGAATATATTTAATTAAAAAAGGTAAAAATTATGGTCACCGACGGTGGCAATGGTGGGCAGTAGTCTGAAGTAGTGGCTGCTGTAGGGGCAACGGCGGTGGCCGGTGGCCAGGCATATTGCTATCTGGCAGCCATGACGCTAGGATGATGTTGAGTATAAGTTATAGTATATGAATTTTTAATAGATTTGACTTGAAGGTATTTAAAAATTTGATTTCACATAACCGATAATCTGATTGTTATACAAATATGTCAATCAAGATTCTCATTAATTATACTACAACATTACCTGCACCAAATATAGTAATCAACATCACTGACAATTTAGTGGTAGCAATCTATCTTGAAGGTAATCCAGATGACCTAGCGATGCACCAAATGCAACCTCAAATATATTGATAACTTACTAAGCTTGTAAAGCTCATTCTTTCTTCTTTTTTTTTTTTGCTAGATCCAAAGAACATATGGGGACTGGGATCGAGTAGTGCGGAACCTAGGACCTTAAAGAATATTTGCTTACTTTATTTTTGAATAAATTTTGATCTCGATTTATATTAATTTCTTATGAGTCATCCGTGAACTATTTTTATTTGAATTAATAAAATTAGAAGTTTGCTTTTATTAGCCCCATCTAAGTATGTTTTAATATGATATATTTGAATATGAAGGAAGGCCTTGCATATCTTAAGGGGTTGAATCCTAGGGATGTACGGCCATCTGCCACGTGCCCGACTTAGGCCATTAGGTCAGGGCATGATAGATTAAGTGGTATAAAAAATTAGGTTAAAAGATCTTATAGTTTAAGTTAGTTAATGAGAGTACGATAGAATTCAAATTGTGATTGAATGATTCTAATCACTAATAATAATAAAATAATTAGCAATTATAATAAAATAATTTTCCCTATAAATAGGTCATGATGGCTCGAATCTGATCCAGAAGGCTATCCGACATTATGGAGGATTCTCATATGGTGACTATGTACCATACTTATCAGAATGGTTATACCTCTTGAACCCCTATTGCCTCTCAAATTTGTGGTGCCTTTTGAATAGCTGGTGCTTCCCAAACTGATGACACCTCTCAAGATGCTAGTAATGCTTCTTGAGTTACTTGCATTGCTTGAGCTACTAATGCATCCAGGTCAACTAGCAGCCCATCAACAAAGCAAGGTGAGAACCAAGCAACTAACCCTTCTTGCCAATTGAATGAGACTCCAAATAATAATCAAGGGATGGCCAATTCTGATGGTCGATGGCAAACCTTATACAAGCCATAACCGAACTTATATAGCATATGGAGCAATAAGAAATAAAGGTGGCCAATTTTCAAGGTCGAAACAAGGAATAGGAGAATCTAAGAGATTGGCACCATCTATTTTTAAAGGCTCTACTGATCCCACTGAGTCATTAAAGTGGCTCAAGGAGATACAGCAGGCATTTGTCAGCATGGAGTGCACTGACTAAGAAAAGATCCACTTCACTGCTTATCAATCGTAGGGAGAAGCATTTGAATGGTGGAAAGCCATGAAGCGATAGCAGAAGATTGATGGGCCAATCACTTGGAACACATTCCATCAAGAATTTATGAGTATGTATTTTCTAAGAGCCTCAGATTTGAGAAGAAAAGTAAATTTACAAGGCTGATTCAAGAGAACATGATGGTGGCACAATATGAGGCCAAATTTATAGAATTGTCTCGCTTTGCTCTAGATCTCGTAGCAATTGACAGCGTCAAGGTCCGAAGATTTGAGAAAAGGCTAAAGCCCAAGATCCATGCTAGAGTGAGACAGATACAGTTGGTCTCTTATTGGGAGGTTGTCAACATAGCGAAAATAGTGGAGCAGCAGGTTGATAACATGCAGCAGGAAAGAGAGCAACGATAGAAAAAGAGATCTAGATCTGGTGGTTACTCTGGCAGTCAGTCAAAGCACCAAGGTACACATAAAAGAGTAATGGAGACAAGCTAAAAAAAACCCTCGATGTGGTAAATGTGGAGGTTCCATTTGGAGCAAAACTGTCGCTCCAGTGCCTATTTTGGTTGTGGTCAGCAAGGCTACAAGGTTGTGGACTATCCTCACCACTAGAACTCTAAATATCAGCAGTCCTCTCAGAATATACCCAAACCACCATCTGCTCAGACTACTTTAGGAGTACCGACCTCTTAACAGGGTCAAAGCTTATATCAAGGAGGACATCCAAAGCAAAAGACCTAGGCCTGTATTTTCGCTATGAGGCATCAAATGCTATAGTGATAGGTACTCCAAGACACTTTTAAACTTAGTTTAATTTAAAATTCATGATCTTATAGGTTGAAAGTTTTGATTGATAGTAATTGTAGAACTTCAATTTATGATAGGTATTATCAAAATAGCATCTGCACATGCTTGTGTTTTGTTTGATCCTGGGGCTATCCACTCTTTTATTTCATCTAGGTTGGTTAGAAAGGTTGGCATTGTGCCTATGCTCTTGGATGATGAGTTCTATACCTCTACTCTTAATGGGAGTACCATCATGGTTAATATAGTTTGTCTATTTTGTACTTTGAGCATTCGAGATTATGATCTTGTTTCTGATTTGATGGTTTTAGAGATGAGAGACTTTGATGTTATCCTAAGGATGAACTGGCTTATCTCATACCATGCCATGGTGGACTGCTTCAGGAAGAGGGTGACAATTCAGATTCTAAGATAAGCATCGTTTAGCTTCTCTAGTAATGGAGTGACTATCTCTATCAGAGTTATATCATTTATGCAAGCTTGCAGAATGTTAAGAAAGAATTATGTGGGGTACTTGACCAATGTCTTAGATATTCAACAAGAAGAGTTAAAGTTAGAAAATATTCTAATAGTGAGAGAATTTTCTGACATATTTTCATAGGATCTGCTAAGATTGCCTCCAAATAGAGAGATAAAGTTTTTAATTGATCTAGTACTAGGTACCAGACCTATCTCTAGAGCTCTTTATTGAATGGCTCTAGCTAAATTAAAAGAGCTTAAGAAGCAACTCTAGGAACACCTTGATAAGGGTTTCATTAGGTGCAGTATCTCTCTATGGGGTGCTCTGATACTCTTTATCAAAAAGAAGGATAGAAGTCTGAGGTTATGCATTGACTACAAAAAGCTAATAAGTTGATAATTCAGAATAAATATCCTCTGCCAAGGATTGATAATTTTTTGATTAGCTTCAAGGTGCCCAAGTATTTTTCGAAATTGATCTTCTGTCTGGATATCATTAATTGAAAATCAAGATTGATGCATATCCAAAACAATCTTTCGAATCAGATATGGCACTATAAATTTTGGTCATATCCTTTGGATTAACAAATGCTCTCACAGCCTTTATGGATATGATGAACAAAGTATTTAGATCTTATTTGGATCAGTGTGTGGTTGAATTCATAGATAATATTCTAATATATTTCAAGAGTCAAGAGGATCATGAAAGATATTTGAGGATAGTATTATACTAAGGAACAAAAATTATATATGAAGCTGAAAAGTGCCAAATTTGACTTGAGAACATCTCCTTCCTTGGGCACAATCTATAAAGAAAGCATATATGTTGACCTGACGAAGATAGAAGCAATTGTAGATTAGAGCCACCGACTAAGATGATGGAGGTCCTAGTTTTCTCAAACTAACTAGTTATTATAGAAAATTTATAAAAGAATTCTCTCACATAGTAGTACCTCTGACCCACTGACCCACGAGGGAACCAAATTTAATTGGATAGAGAAATGTGATAGAAGCTTCCAAGAATTGAAGAGGTATTTAGCATCTGCTCCTATCCTTACTCTACCATCCAAAAATAGATGTTTACTAGCTATAGCAATGCCTCTAGAAAGGGTTAGGATGTGTTCTTATGCAAAATGGAAAGATAGTAGCATATGCCTTCAAATAGCTTAAACTATATAAACAAAACTATCCTATCTACAAGTTAGAGCTGGTTGCAATAGATTTTTCATAAGATTTGGAGCCACTATTTACATAGAGTGCCATTTGAATTTTTTATAGATTTATAAGAGTCTCAAGTATATATTTATACAAAAGGAGCTGAATTGGAGACAGCGACTGCACTTAAAGCTGATTAAAGATTATGATTTGACCATTAATTATCATTTTGAAAAAGCAAATGTGATGGCAAATTCTTTAAGTAGGAAGTCCATAGGTAGTATAACAGCTTTAATTACTTCATAGATAAAAATTCTTCGAGATCTAGAAAAATTGGACATCAAGATACGGCTACATAATTTTGAAGCCCTACTTACTATTCTTAGTGTGCAACCTACCTTTATTAATAGAATCAAAGCATCCCAAGTAAATGATCTAGAAAGGATTAGGAAGAAGGTACAATCTGGTATGGCATCTGACTTTAGAATTCATGATTATCGATCTTTAAGGTTTGGTAATGGATTATGTGCTCCAAATGATGTAAAACTAAAAGAGAAATTATGTTGGAAGCTCACAACTCTGCCTATACTGTATACTTGAGAATATGAAAATGTAATTGAGATCTCAAAGAAAATATCTAGTGGAGTGATATGAAAAAGAAATAGCTGGGCATGTATCTCAGTGTTTAACTTGTCAACAGATGAAAATAAAGCTATAGAGGCATGCAGGACCATTACAACCCCTTGCTATTTCAGTGTGAAAGTGGGAATACATAATGATGGCTTCTATCTTGGGGCTACCAAGGACTATTAGAGGATATGATGCTATTTGAGTGATTGTAGACCGATTGATCAAGTTAGCATATTTCTCATCTATCAATGTTAGATTCCCTTTAGCAAGGCTAATCAAGTTGTATATAGATGAAATTGTAAGATTTCATGGTACTCCGGTATTTATTTATATCTAATAGGGATATGAGATTTGTCTCTCAATTTTGGAGGAGTTTGCATCAAGCCATGAAAACTAAGTTAGAATTTAGTATAATTTTCACCCTCAAACAGATGGTCAATCAGAGAGTACAATCCAAATCTTAAAAGATATGTTGAGGACATGTGCATTAGATTTAAAGAGATCTTGAGATGAATATTTACCACTAGTAGAGTTTGCATATAACAATAGCTATTAGGCTAGCATTTGGATGGCTCTCTTTGAAGCTTTGCATGGCAGAAAATATAAGATCCCTGTATGTTGGGATGATATTGATGAGAGAAGACTATTGGATCAAATATTGTTCAACAAATAATGGATAAGATCTAGCTTATTAAGAAATGACACCTTTCAGCTCAGAGCCAATAGAAAAGCTATGCTGGTAATAGGAGAAGAGAACTAAAATTCTAAATGAAAGATCATATGTTCCTCAAGGTGCCTGCTACTAAGGACGTGATAAGATTTAGAATTTGAGGGTAAGCTAAGCTATAGATATATGGGACCCTTTGAGATCTTAAAGAAAATTGGAGTGGTGACTTATTGTCCTGATTTACTGCCCTCTCTTGTTGGAGTTCATAATATTTTTCATATATCCATATTGAGAAAATATGCACCTGATCCTAGCTATATGATAGAGTTTGGACTGCTTTAGCTTAGAAAAAATATATCTTATGAGGAGCAATCAGTAAAAGTTGCGGACAAAAATGATCAACTTTTGAGGCGACGTATCATTTCTTATGTCAAAATCCAATGAAGCAACCATATAGAATGAGAAGCAACTTGGAAACTTGAGGATAAAATGCGAGCCAAATACCCTCAACTATTTCTTGACTCAAGGATATCATTTCAAGAATGAATTTTTTTTTAAGGAGGAGAGGATGTGAAACCCAACCCAATTAGGCTTCTTCTGGGTTGAAACCGGCAAGGCTTGCCAACTTCAGTTTAAAATCCAAAAAAAAATGAGATCAGAATAGGAGAATTGTGATCTTCTATTCCGATCTCTCGTTATGGGAGATAAAGTCACCTAACGATGGCCAGTAGGGGTGTCACAGGTCGATAGAACAATCGGTGGCCATTGGGGGCAACTGTAACTGATGAACAACTGGCATTAGGCTAGTCTTATCCCATCCAAACCCTTCCTATCCTTCGACTAAATCCACCATCAATCTCTCTCCACCTCCCTCTCCCTTCTTCCTTACCTCCAGCTACCATCGAGCTAGCGCCATCACCTGAAAACCCCTCCCCTTCCTCCCTAATCCTTCCTATCTCATCCTATTCGGGAGCTTTTGGGTGTTTTTACTGTCAGAATTCCTCACCGCCGGCCACAACCTATTGCTACTACCACCTTTAGTAAGCTTTCCTCCCTCCCTTTCCTTCTTTCTTTTGGCTTGGGTGGCGAGCAGCACCCCTTTTACCTTCTCTCGGATTTTCTGTGCATGATAGAACTATCGCCTCTAGCCGCTGGTACTCTGGCCATGCCACCACCACTAACCACCGCCAACCCCACCCTCCTCCCCTCTACCCTCCATTAATGAAATCTCTAGTTTGGCTTGGGAAGAGAGGAAAAAAGAAATGAAAGAAGAAGAAAGAGAGAGAGAGAGAGAGGAAGAGAGAGAGAAGAAAGAGAG